>PVKU01008073.1:0-78220 GCA_004027475.1 Anoura caudifer | reverse complement strand
GGAAGTCCAGGAAGCTCAGAGAGTCCCAAAGAAGGTGGACCCAAGGAGGAATACACCAAGGCACATCATAATTACATTAGCCAGGATTAAAATGAAGGAGAGAATTCTAGAAGCAGCAAGGGCTAAGGGCACAGTCACCTACAAAGGAGTTCCCATCAGACTGTCATCTGATTTCTCAAAAGAGACCTTGCAGGCAAGAGGGGGCTGGAAAGAGGTATTCCAAGTCATGAAAGTCAAGGACCTCCATCCAAGATTGCTCTATCCAGCAAAGCTGTCATTTAGAATGGAAGGGCAGATAAAGTGCTTCTCAGATAAGGTCAAGTTAAAGGAGTTCATCATCACCAAGCCCTCATTATATGAAATGTTAAAGGGACTTATCTAAGAAAAAGAAGATAAAAAATAGGACAGTAAGAAGACAGCAAACTCAGAGATATTCACAACCACACCTAAAATAAAAGCAAAGTAAGCAAACAAGTAAAACAGGAACAGAGCCACCTAAATGGAGATCACATGGAGGGTTAGCAACAGGGGAGTGGGAGGGGAAAAGGTACAGAGAATAAGTAGCATAGATGATGGGTAGAAAATAGACAGGGGGAGGGCAAGAATAGTGTGGGGAAAGTAGAAGCTAAAGAACTTATGACACATGGACATGAACTAAGGGGGGAAGTGTGGGTGGGAGGGGGTGTGCAGGGTGGAGGGGAGTGATGGGGGAGAAATGGGACAACTGTAATAGCATAATCAATAAAATATAATTAAAAAACAAAACAAAAAATAAAAACATTCTGATCTTCACTGTGGCAGTGTTTGCTTGAGTAAGTGCATGTGTTAAAATTCATCATACTGTACGCTTACAATGGGTACGTGGGTGCGTTTTACTGTGTGTAATGCACTGCAATAAAGTTGATGAAAAAAATCCCTGCTACCTATATCCTAAAGGATAGAGCTCAAACTTGCTGAAAAAAACTCACAGTCTTTCAGGACCTGGACCCTGCCTTCTGCTCCAGCCTTCAGGGATTGCTGGGGTCACTGTGACCCTCTGCTGCTCCAAACTGCAGCCAGCCATGTCTGTGGTGAAGAGAGTACTGTGGGAGGGGAAACCCATGCTAGCTTAATAAATACAGTGTCCTTGGCAGGTCTTCTCTTTCAGGTCCTGGGTTGGAGAGAAGTAACAAAAGGACATCTAACTAGCAAGGGGACTGGGAAGTGCCACAAAGATGCTCTCTATGTAACCCCGGCTTTCGCCCCTGAACACTGGTCCATCAACGCCCAGCAGAGTTCACCTGCTACAGCAGTGTGCTCCAAAACAAGCGTTTTGCCAAGACATCCCTGTTTATTTTCCTGCTTGAAAACAAACTTTAAATTTTGACGTGAGGGGGGAGAAACCCATCTCAGATACTTTCAGTCACTCATTCCACACCCCCCATAATTTGTCACTCTGTCTCGAAATCTTCCCTTGCCTGGCGTGGCTTTAATGGGTTCAGCATTTAGTGAGCTAGGCAGTGGATTATGTGCAAAATGCATTAACCTCTCACATGCTTGCAGAAATTGCCTTAATAAAATAGAGCTAAATCCTACTTAATAGCAATAAAACAGAAGCCACTGTGTTCCAGGATGCTAATGACCTGTGAGTCATTCCTTTTGATTTTAGAACGTTGAACATTTGGAATTCGTCCCTTTTTATAAAACTTTTAAGCTTGGATAACTGCTGGAAAATGACATGAGTTAAAATAAGTTTCCTGCTCACAGATAACCAGAGAGCCAAGAAAATTCCATTATCTTCTTAGAGCTCCGTCACCCTGAGACAGCCCGAGATTTTGAGGGTGCACATGCAAACGAGAAAAGGAAAGAACTGATTGTAATAACTAATATTTGCCTAGTGTTTTCCTGCTTACAAAGCTCTTTTTTTCCATATCAATTGATTCAACTCACATAACAGACTTGTGAAGTAGGTACTATTATCTCTATTTTCTAGATAAAGAAATTGACATTCAGAGAGGTAAAGTAATTTGTTCAAATTTTCATAGCTAATAGAATGAAGAACCAGCACCTGGATCCAGGTTCTCTGAATTCAAGTCCCACGCCATCCCTAAACGCTGTTTTCAAATTTATCTCTAATAGTCACCTCCTGACTATTGGAAATGGAAGAGAGGGGGAGGGGGTGCTCAGTAACCCCCAAAATGGTGATGCTGCGGCCCCTCCCTTTCCCAGCAAAGTGAGGTTTAGCATGCCAGCATCTCTTACCTTGTCTCAGAACCGCAGTTTTCTGTCAGTTCTTGTAACAACTATGATGACAGGCACAATTATTATGCAATCCAACAATAACGACGCAGCAATAGTAGTAACTGCTGATCTTACTGAGCACCACAGTGCTGTCCTTTGGGAGTGCCCTGTCAGTGGGTGTGCTTGGCATGTCTCGTCTCACTTAATCCTCACCACAATGGGGTATTATTACTGTTTCCCATTTTCAAGACGAGCCAGCTAGGAATTAGAGGAATCAAGGAACTTGACCAGGAATGAGGTCAAGTCATGGGGTAGAGTAAGTATTCAACTGACCCCAATTTTCTACCCTTCCTTGTATCAACGTGACTTTGTAGATCCTCCCACAAAAAAGGGACACATTTTCTTATCCCTTGAATCCAGTCTCTGACTTGCTTTAGCCAAGAAGATGCAGTAAAAGTGATGATGTGCCAGTTCTGATCTTGCTCACTTCCACTCTTACTCAGAACCCTGCTGCTGCCATGACAACAAGCCCAGGCTAACCCACTGGAGGATAAGACACTGCGTGGAGCAAAGCTGATTTGCCCCAGCTCACAGCCACCTTAGACCACCAGCCCCTAGCTGACCCACTAGGTGACCACAGACACGTGAGCAAGCCCAGCCAGTCACCCAAGTCTAGCCCAGATCAACAGCACCCTCCACCAACCCATAGACTAACGAGAAATTATAAATTGTTGTTTTACACTTCTAGGGCATGGGATGGTTTGTTATGCAGTGATAACTAACTGATACAAGGTGGACGCAGTGCTTAAATCTAGGTCTTCCAGGCTCCATAGCCTGACTCTTTCTTATATGCTATAGGTCATGATAGGTCATGACCTTCTGAACAACCCCAGGCAGCAGGGTTGGGAGAAATGTCAGTGTGACCCCAGGGGAATAGGATAGGATACCTTGTGCACTGAAACTGCTGTGGGCCACTCTCTGTTTTGGTGTGAAAGCAGAAAGACTCAGATGACCCGCGTTCCTAATCGAGCTCTGTCACTAGATCCCGTATAACCTTGAACAAGCCACTCATCTCTCTAGGCTTCCATGATGTTATCCAGAAGATGAGACAATCAGGCTGTATTTGCTCAAGAACAATGTTTGCCAACAGCTTCCATGTGCTACATGCCAAGGATACAAACCTTGTAACATTCTCATCCTTGAGAAGAATCTCACAGTCTAATGGACCCATAAACATTACCAAAAAAAAAAAAAACAAAGGCAACATTTAGCTGTTGTGGTGGGAAGAATAATGGTCCTCAAAGATGCCCACCGCTTAGCCCTGGGCCTGGGGATGTGTGTCGTCCTTCAGCCCTGGCTCAGGTGGCAGCCTCCTCTTGGGAGCCTTCCCCACCTCCCTGTTTCTGTGTCCCTCACAGAAACAAAGTCCTCGCCGCAGTGCTTGCGAGTTTCCTATTTCCCTGCTTGCCTGTTTCACTTGTGTATTAACTGTATTTCCTTATTTTCTCTATTTTTGGTGTCCTAGCATCTAGGTCTTGCTGACCAGGGACAGACTGCCTCCTCCAGGGCTAGCTAATTCTTCAGGATAGAAGATTACTCCCCTGCAATGAGCCATTCAGACCAGACCAAGCGACCTGAGCCCACACCCCACTCATCTCCTTTCTCAGGCTCTCACAAGGCTCTGACACCCCAACATTCCCCTGCCAGAATCAGCCCTGGGCCAGGCACCAGACAGCTCGAGACAGTCCCTACACCGCAGAGCCTGCTGAAATTATCCAAACTAGCCAGTCAAGGCTGCTTGCCCTGCCTTACCCATTCCTTCCTCAGAAACCCCAATAAAGGGTTGTGCCCACATTTGCTCCCATCCCTTCCATTTCCAGGCTGACTCCGGTGCTTTCCCATGTGGCCCTGCACTGGGTGCTGTGTCCCCTCCTCTTGGGAATTGTGAGTAACAACTATCTCTTCAGTGGCAATTGTCTCCCGATCTGTTGGCCTCACCCTACCAGAATAACAACAAACCCTGCATTTTAAAACAGCCTGTCTGTGAACCCCTCCAGGGCAAGGACATTCTCCTAATGCTACCTTGCACCGAACACTCCCTGAATGACAGGTGCATGTTACCTGCATTATTTCACTGATTTCCACAGCAGCCTGGTGAGGCAAGTACTGATCGCTCCCAATTTACACACGAGGGAATAAAGCCAGCAACCAACAGAGTCGGGATTCAAACACAGCTCTATCTGGCTTCCAGATCAGCTCCAGGCAACCTCTCTGATGGAGTCATCTCACACTCAAAAGCCTCAATCTCAGCCTCAGGACCCCAAGCAAACAGGGCTGCTGGGCATGGGTGTGCAGTTTGCACAAAGGCAGTTTTCACCTGGCCAGCGGAGCAGGGGAACAAGAAAAATCAGCCTCCCATTGCTTGCCACACCGGGTACCCTCCAGGCTGTTTCCTTCCAGAAGCAGCTCCTTTTTCTAGGTCTCACTCAGGGGCCATATATACTAGCCCTGTCTATGAACCACAGTCCATTAATGCCTCCTACGATGTTTGCTAATGTCATTTCTCCGTTGCTTGCGTGGAGAGGTCACGTTCCGTAGCACATCCCAGCACAAACGTCAGGCTATCACAGATGCATCGAATCAAGGCTCAAGGCTTCAGGTACCGAATCATAGTGCCCCCTCCCCTTTAATTAATTCTCTCACCCCCTCTGCGTCTAACGTAAACTGAGCCTGTTCTTCAAATCCGTTCATTTGTCTCTGCAACAGAGGATTACCAGAGATACGTATTTTAAACAAGTCTTACCTTTTGCTCAGGCAGTCACAAGCTAACACTTTCTATCAGAGCCAGACAGCCCCCCAGCCTGGCCTGGGACCTCCAAAGCCAGAGGCCCCATGTAGAAGTCCCCCTGACCCTGCCACATGCCCAGAGCCCCAGCGGCCTTTCCTGCGTCTGTGTGGCTTTAAAGAAGGCCGAGGGACAGTGCACTGGAAGTTGGTTCAACCAGGACCTGTCGGGCACAAAAGCAATGCAAATGCGCTCTTGGAAATCATAATGCACCATAGAAATCATCTGTAAATGACCCCATTCTGAAGATCGCCCTTGTCACACACTGCCTGCACCCTTACCTACCCCTTACCTAGCCCTTGCTCTAGAATTGGGTGAGGCTTGGTTTCCATCTCAACCCCTCCACTTACTGATTGTACAACATTAGCCATATTGTTCAACCTCCCTATGCCTCAGTTTCCCGACTTGTAAATTAAAGGTAACGGTAGTCCTCACCTTGTAGGACTATGAAGAATTCATACATGTAAAGAGCTCGCCGTGGTACCCAACAGAGTGATAAACCCATCTTCACGCTTTCTGGCCTTTCCAGATCCTGTTCCCTCCACCCAAAATTCCCTGCTCTCTTCTTAGCCTGGAGAATTCCTTTTCTCCTTTCAACTTCACCTTTGATGCTACCCATTTTAGGAAACATTCCCCATCTACTCCAAGGTGACCCCTGCACGGCCTCTCCCATGGTCCCTCCTCCATGGCAGCGGTGGCCACGCCAGCACACCATCAGCTTTTCACAGTTCTCTCCCGCTGCGAAGTCCCAGGGCCAGGTACTGTGCTGCCATCTTCGGACCCCCAAGTTACAGTATCGTGCCTGGTATAAAGCCCAACGAAGTTTGGCTGACTTCATTTAAGTAATAAATAGTTATGCTCGTCAGTGAGGGAGAAGCAAGGAAAATACACAGAAGAGTCCGACAGCCGCGAAAGGCGTGCTGGGATTGGCGCCCCTCTGAGCGGTGGAAGTACCCCACCCTAGAGCTGCGATTCTGCACCCTACTGATTTCACTGGTCTGGGGCCCCAGGGCCCAACTTTTGCAAGCTTCCCAAGTGATTCCAATGAGCAGCCCAATTCCAGAGCTACTGCTCTGTCCTGTCCTAACATTCTTTATCCTAACAGTTCAAAGGAGGAGCAGTTCCTTGGCTTCCCTTATCGCATGCAGGCCGGCCAGTTCCGGGAGGGGCGGTGCCTGCCTACAGGGCTGGTCCTTGGGCTCTAAAGGGGCAGCTGAGCATCATGTGAAGGGCAGGGCAGGGGTAAGAAATGGGGGCCGGATACACAGCGGGGTGCAGAAGACAGGTAAGAGGGGTGTGACCTGAGGAACAGGTCCCAAATCTAGCCAAACCCAGCATCCTTTAAGACCCAAGTCACCCTCACTTCTGAGAAGCCTCAGCTCAGGCACCTCCCTGCCCTGACCCGCTCTGCACCACTCCCTGAGCCCCTGCCTGCCTCTCCGCAAGGCAGCATTCTCCTGGGAGCCCCTCCGTGAATCACAGGGATCCTCCGATGGCTGGTGAAAAGTCCGAATTACAGAGTATTTTTCTGCAGCATGCTAACTGACTTCACATGTAGAAAGTTCTCCCACTAAACGCTAACAGAGCGGACTCAGAGCTGCACTGAGGAAGAGAGGAGTCACTTGCAATTAGCACACTGGTGTGTAAACAGTGGCCTCAAAGCAGTTGAAAATTGTTTCCCGTGCGATTAAACGTTCCTTGCAATATGATGACAAAGGCCTACCTTAGTTTCCCTGCACTCCCCACCCAATCTCGTCTGCACTCTTATTAATAGTGAAAAGAAAGCCTGGCTTTACTGGCTTCCAATCATCCCAGACTGCCAGCCACTGAGGTCTGAATTAATGAGCTTGAACCGTATGCATTTGCATCCGGAAGCTGTCTCGCTCCCCCTGCATGGGTTTCCCTTCAAGGACCATTTCTCAGAGGACAGAGCCTCCTTCCTCTTGGCAAATTCTATGACCGTCCCCGCTTTGCAGACAGGAAAGTGGAGGCGCAGAAAGCTGACGCAAATTGTCTGAGTTGCACAGCACCTGAGCCAGGGAACCCGTCCCAAATCCTGTGTTCTCAGTCGTAAGAGTCCCAGTCCCAGAGAGGAGTCTCAGACTCAGGCTCTGCCCTCACCCGTGTTCTCTCCCACCAGACAGTGCCCCTGACCAATCCTGGAGCTGCCCCCTGTGGCTCTGCACAGCACGGCTCTCCACGCCCCCTCCTCTTGGGGACTGTGAGCAGCAAAGTATCTTTTCATTCACAGTTGTTTCCTGACCTCTTGTCCTCGCTGTACCTGAGCCTGTTTTCTCAACTGTAAAATGAGGACGATAATGCTGACTCTCGGGTTTGTGGTGGGGACGAAATGAGATGATGCAGGTAACACACTTAGCACAGGACCTGCTCCACAGGAAGAACTTAATAAAAGGCGGTATTACCTCTGGCCTCGTTCCTGTTGTTGTTATTTATATTCTGTGCTCCAAACTCTCATGGTTCACGGGTGAGGAAACAAAGACCCAGAGATGTGTGACCTAAAGCAACCTGCCCAATGTCATGTGGCAAGTTCATGAGGAGGCAGTCCCTGGAGCTCAGGTCTCCTAGCTGCCCCTGTCCAGCAGCTAAATTCCCATGCTGGGGTCCTGCCATTCTCTCCGCAGATGCTGCGAATCATCGCGACCTGCGGTAACACACACACACTCCACTTCCGTTTCCCCCCACTAAGGAGGTCTTGCTTTTGAGGTACACATGCAGGTGAAACTGTCAAGGTTTTCCTTTTGCTTTGCTCCCCAGTTTAATCAACAAGCTTTTCAACATGTGACACAAATAACAGGAGAGGCTGGGAGTGCACGCAGCTGCCCCTTTAAATCCTGTAATCAAAACCTTTCAGGGGAGCAGAGTAGACTCCAGCTGGGTCAGCCTTTTTTCTTTTTTTTCAATTACGGTTGACATTCAATATTATTTTGTATTAGTTTCAGGTGTACAGCACAGTGGTTAGACAATCATGTACTTTACACTGTGCTCCCCCGATATTCCCAGCACCCACATGGCACCACGCACAGTTATTACAGTATTATTGACTGTATTCCCTGTGCTGTACTTTACATCCCCATGACTGTGTTGTAACTACGAATCCGTACTTCTCAATCCCTTTAGGTCAGCCTTTCTTAATCTCTCTAGTTCTTTCAAATTCTTTGAGGGTAGTGAGTAGGGGTGGGGTGCCTCCACTTCTCCCACCTCCCCAGACAGGCCTCAGAAGCAGCTGTCAGGGACCCTACAACAGCACAGAGCATGGATGGACGGGTGGCCCCCCTAACCAATAGTCCCCATCCCTCCCCCTACACCAGACTCGCCTCCCTGCTGTGGTGCTCTGTGCTGGGGGTGGGGAGTGCGGGGGGCAGACCACCCAACATCCAGCTCCTTGTGAAATAAAAAACGCTTGCACGCAATTTGAAGAAAAAAGTGAAATAGTATTGGCTTATAAGCCAAAGTATAAAATAAATACCTTTGAGTCCATACAGAGATAAATAAATGAGTGAACAAGTAAATAAATGAGGGAGAAAAGACAAATTTCCCATGCAAATGAATTTCAAATAATTTATGTAGATCCTCTGCCCCCAGGGAGATGGAGTGTAACTCCCACCCAGCAGTGTGGGCTGCGTACAGTGACATCCTTCCAAAGAGCACAGTATGGAAATGGAGAATAAAGACTAACTTTTCAGCGAGGAAACCTGACCAACACAACCTCAGCCAAGTGACTTGTGTTCACATCAACAGGGGTAAGCAGGTACCACTACCCTCAATACGATGTGATGAGAATGGCACTTCACCTCTGGGGTCTTACAAAAGTCCATACCCAGTCTAATCACCAGAAAAATATCAGACAAAACTCAGTCAAGGGCTATTTTACAAAAGACCTTACCAGTACCCCCCAAAATGTGCAAGGTCATCAGAAAGAAAGAGAGAAAGGGAGGGAGGCAGGGAGGGAGAGAGGGAGGGAGGGAGGGAGGAAGGAAGGAAAAGTCTAAGAAATCGTCACAGCCAGGAGGAGCCCAAGAAGACATGGTGAGTAGACATGATGTGGTTTCCTAGATGGGGCCCACCGACAGAAAAAGGGCATTGGCGGCAAACTAAGAAAGTCCGAGTGAAGTGTGGACTTTACTTAATAATGATGTATCAAGGTTGCTTCACTAAGGATAATAAAGGTACTGTGCCATTAGGATGGTAATAATAAGGGAAACTTGGTGTGGATTATATGGGAACTCTCTGTACCATCCTCACACTTTTTCTCTAAATCTAAAACCACGTTAAAATAAAAGTTCATTTCAAAAACAAAGCAAGAAACTCTTCTTTGATAGTCCAGGACAGACCTGCTTCTGTTGCGTTGCCTCAGAGTCACGAACCCTGCTGGGGGGGCCCTTTGTGTATCAGCCTTGAGTTCTTGAGTCGGGGGAGGGGGGCGGGAGCCCAGGGCTGACATGCATCCCACACCTGCTGCCCCTCCCGTATCAGCTCCCTTTTCATCTGCTTTAGACCTTCAGCGTCCATATAGCATTTTTGCTGAAACAAAGAATTTCTCTGCTCCAAAGAGTAAGCACTACTGACCTAGTCCAATCCCATCACAGAAAGTCCAGAGAGCGGAAGAGGTTCTCAGGGGATTCACCAAGGAAGGGACAGGGCTGGACCTGGAACCACACACAGCGGGGCAGGTGTACCCAGAACCATCCTTCAGGTGTCAGCCAGGCTCTCACCTGTGAGCCTGGAGCCCCTTGAGGCAGGGACTGGGCCAGGTTCGTCTCTGACTGCAGGACCCAGGAGAGTGCCCGAGAGAGGGAGGAGACCAGCGGATCCCAGGGAATGAACGAATGACGCTATCACATGGCCGTCCAAAATGCCAGTGCTGTTCAAACCTAGAGACTCCTGATGACATTTCAGACGAGTGGAAAATAGAATTCTCCCTGATCTGTGTCCATATATTTGATTTTACTAAAACAGACTCTTCTATATTTTCAGTGAACCTGGGTACCGGAGACTGGATTTGGAGAGACATCCATGCACGCACCCACTCATTGTAACAGCTTCACCGAGTACTGCCTATACATTATTAACAATAGGAACAACAATATTTACATAATAGGGATTCACTGAGCTCCTGTTGTGAGTCAGGCTCAGTTCCAGGCATGACAGACACAGCCCGGAATAAGATAGACACGTCACTCCTGCTTGCATTCCTGTGCCCTAACCAGAGTCCCTCATTGTTATTTGACACTTCCCGAGTGCCAGGCAGTGGGCTCAGAATCTCTCATTTAATCCTCACAACAGCCCCAATTACTTGTCCAGAGTCACTCAGCCTACAAGAGGTTGAGCTGGGATTTGAACCTGGGCACCTTAAATCGAAAGCACATATTCTCAATGACCACACGAGGGAGTGAGTGTGGGCCATAGGCCCTGGCTGGTGACACCCACACTCCAGGCACCACAGTCGAGTGAAAATGAAGCAGCAGTTTATTACGAACTGGCCTTGGGTCCAACACCCCTTCCTCAAGCCCTCGCAGGCAGGACACTGTGGGGAAAGCTGAGACTGGGAGCAGGGCTTGGCCAAGACCTGAACCCCCACATCTATGATGGTGAGACCCTCAGCGCAGGCCGCGCAGGCCTCACCTCCCAGGCTCAGGCTCAAGCTGGAGCCAGAGAGGAGGGCGGTGAGACCAGGGGCCTGGTGGGACTAACAGGCGGAGGAGGCTCAGAGCATTTGTGCCCACCTTTCAGACACAGACCCAGACACCCCACCCACTAGTACAGTTCGTTCCAGAGAATGTCCTTACTCTGATCAGTCAGATTATCAACACTCCCGTAGGAGGGCGAAGTTCAGAAGGGATTAGAAGGGGGGCGGGGGGGGGGACTCTTATCTGTGCACAGAGAGGTGGGGTTGCAGGGAGAGGGCAAGAGACATTCCGTCATTGCACCGTGGGCCAGGTCTCGGGCTGGTCATGGGTGATACAAGGAGAGTAAGGCTGGGTTCCTGCCCTGCAGTGACTCACGTGAGGGTGAGAGAGGCTACAGACTTGTACGCAAACAGTACTGCCCAGTGTGCCTGGACCAGCTGGCTGGGAGTGGGAGAGGCCTCTGAGAGGAGGGGAAGGCCTTGGTTCCTTCATCCGAGCTGGGTTTTGAGGTTTTCCACACAGAGAAGGGCAAAAAAGAATCCAGCAGTTAAGAGCCAAGACCCAGAGCACAAAGCCCCAGGCAGGTGGGGAGACTGAAGTGCTGGGTGTGCCTGGGGCACAGAGAGGCTGGCAGGAGTGGGGAGGCGGGCTGCCAGTCAGACGCAGTGGGCCTTGTGTGAGACACTAGGGAACTTGGCCTTTTTTTCCCAATATACATTAAGCCCAGGGATAAGTTTTGAGTTACTTGATTCTTGTTAGGGGAGGGGGGAGTTGTGGGTTGGGGGTTTATGTGGCCAGATTTGCAATTTAGAAATGTATTCTGACAACTAGTCTGAAGACTTTATTTTCATTCAAATGATTACTGGGCACCCACTGTGTCCCTGATGCTCCACAAGGTATTAGAAATACAATGGTGAGCTGAACAGTTGTGGTCCTGGCCATGACCGAGTTTGTGGATTGCCAGGAGAGAGGGGCACTAGGCAAGTATTTAATCCCAGCTGTGACAACTCTATAAAGGAGAAGCCCAGGAGATGATGAGTGCATATATCTAGGAAATACATAGTCTCCTGGGATATCAGAGAGGGCTCCCCTGAACAAGTGGCATTTAAAGTGAGACCTGAAGACTGAGACATGTCTGCTCAGAGGGCAGGAGGAAAGTGCTCCAAGTACAGGGACAGCATGTGCCGAGGCCACGAGGCAGGGAAGACCAAGGCACAGCAGGAAAACACACAGGTGGCCGCTATGCCTGGAATATGTAGCAAGCACAGGAGAGGATGGCATGTGATGAGGTTGAGAAGGGGAACAGGAGCCCTGGCTGGGTGGTGTAGTTCGTTGGACTGTTGTCCTGTGCACCAAAAGGTTGGGGGTTCAATTCCCTGTCAGGGCACATACTTAGGTTGAAGGTTTGATCCCTGGTTAAGGTATGTACAGGAAGCGACTGATCAATCTCTCCCCCCGCCCCCGCATCTCTCTCACATCATGAATATACCCTTAGGTGAGGATTAAAAAAAAGTGGGGGTGGGGGGGGTGGAGACAGGAATGGGACAGGACTGGGTCTCAAAAGCCGCGGTAAGTATCTGGGATGTTATCTTAATATCAAAGTCAAACCATGAAAGGGTTTTAAGAAAAATTACAAGATCCTACTGGCATGCCCTACCTGACCTTAGAAAGACTTTCTCCCTGTTTTGTGGAAAACAGTGGAAGAAGGTTCGGTGACACCCAGGAGATCACGAAGAGGTAGAAATGGCAGGATTTGGTGGTTTGCCTTATTTGAGGCAAAGAGGAAAGGGCAGAGCAGGATTCTGAGGATTTGAGCTTGGAGGGTGGGTCGGGAGTAGCAACCCAGGATCCAGAGGGAACACATAGGAGAAGAAGCAGGTATTGGCAGGGGCCAGGGGTATCGGTGTAAGACCACCTGCAGCCCCCACTATTCAAGAACAGGAGAGCAAAGGGGAGCTTCCAAAAGGTGGGAGAGGCTGGGCTGGAGAGGAGAGCAAGAGAGGCATCCCGGCACCCCTAAAATCCACTGCTCGTACCTCCCTGGCAGGCAGGAGTGGGGAGACTTCCAAGCCACTGTCCTGACCCCACAGACGCAAAACTTATTTTCAGCTGCTAAGCGAAGCAGCGTCAAAGCACAAAAGTCCCCCACTGGCTGGCATTTTGGGGAGTTCGCAGAATGCTGAGTTTCTTGTATCCAATGAGGAGCTGAAACATATTGTACCCATTAGAAAAGAAATGCAAATCATAAAGTCAGGCATTTGTGTCCATGACAACAGGGGGAACGCATTTTGGCACATCTGAGTTCATTTATATTCAAATAAATATTTCAGTCTATGACTCTGGCACTTTTTTGCATAAGATATTTCAGAACCATATTGAATGTTGCTCTCATGCTAAGAACTTGAGAATTAAAATGAGGGCCAATTTCAAAGTCTATCAGGCTCCAAGATTTAGGGTTGGTTTTACCTCAAGGGATAAAAAGAAATGATAAAATGGGGGTGATTCAGCACATTTGTATACAGATTTTTTGAACTGGAAAGGCCAGTTCCATATTATCCCTGCCGCCCTTCCTTTGTTACAGATGGAAAAAAAAGGCCCATGCAAGGCCAGAGATCACACAGCTGATCACCAAACACTCCAAGACACTCTCTCTCATAAACCCTGTAATACCTCATAAAGTCACCAGGAACATTTTCACATATTTATTCCCTTTCAGCCTTTTTTCTGTGCATGTATCTTTTCCACAGCTGAAGTCTTAGCAGACTTACAATTTTGCATGATTAGCATTTCCCCAACTTATTAAAGCCTTTTCATATCCAAAAAGAAGTTAATGCATAAATAATGACCACACTATAAATATACTATAAATTTACTCAGGCATTTATTGAATTTACTGTTGGATATTTACGCAGTCTCCAATTTTTTCTCATTTAACTAACATGCTGTTGGATCTCTTTGTATTTAAATCTTTATTTACACATGAGAGGATCTCCTTGGACTAGATTCTGAGACGTGGAATTATTGAGCCAAGGCAGTGATTTTCAACCTTTTTCATCTTACAGCACACATACACTCATTACTGAAATTCTGCAGCTCACCAAAAAGATATATTCTATTTTTTGCCGATCTGACCAAAAACTAGGTGTAATTCTGATTCATTCACACTGGATGGCTATTGTTGTGTTGGCTGTTGTCATTTCTTATTTGGCTCTAAGGAAAAGAGGTCAGTGCCCCTGACTAAATAGTCAGGTATTGCGTGTTTTAAAAAATTCTTGCAGCACTCTGGTTGAAATCTCTGCGCTAAAGAATATAAGCATGGGCAAGGCTCCCGGTGTGTCCTGTGTTCCAGAAAAGGTTGTATTGTTGTGAGTGGGGTGTGACATGCTCATCTCACCATATTCTCACCGACACATACACAGCACAGCGGGGTCAGGGGACAGTGCCCAGTGGGAGGCGAGAGAGGCTGAGATGAACAACAGTCTTTCACCCGAATTCAGAGGAGTGAGGAGAGGCGCGCCTGCCACCGCGGTGGGGAAATTTCCTTCACCAGGTGCTGCCTTTGCTCTCCAGGAGAATCCCCCACGTCCATCATTCACTGTGGCACACGTGACTCTGAGCTCTCAGAGGTTCTTCCTCGTCCATTATCTTCTGTGGCCACCTCTGAAGTGGGTGGAGAGGAAAACTCCCTCCTTTAAGACCCTACCACTTTTTCATGGGTACAGCAGCTTTCTTCTTGTGCAAGTTCCAGAACTCAGGACTTGTTTTAAGGCTAATCAGCCAAGTCTCTCGAGTTCATCTCTTTCCTGTAACACACGGTTGAAAGCAAAGAGTAAAACCGAACACATTATCACTTTCCTATTGTGTCCCCGGGAGCAACAGGCTCAGTAGGCTCGTGGTCTCCCTCCCAAGTTATCGCAGGTGACCGTTGTGCTAAAGGTTTTGCCCCTGTGTGTCATGGGTTTCCATATTTCCAGCCTCCAAGATCATTTCCGGCTGCACGACATCTGACCCCCACGGCAATGTCACATATTTTAGGTTTTGGCAACAGCAGCATCCCACTTCTGGTACCAGATTCTGTGCTCAAGTAGTGCTAGCTGCTGGAGCATACAATCCCCCAAAACCTCAACAGATATTAGTTTTTAAAATATAATGTATTCTATGCATAATGTATGTTTTTTTTTAATTCCCTTAAAGTCTAAAAGGGGGTCTTGATCTGACCAGCGGGCTGCTCTCCTCCTTAAGTGACTCTATTTCCCGGGTTCTTTTTATCTGGTGGCTCTGTCATTTTTAGTCCTTGGCTTCCAAGGTCACCCTGCTCATCTGTATCGAGCTGGGAGAGGGAAAGAGCTCAGAGAATTGAATGTTGGAGTTTTTCACGCAGGTCTGGAATGGCTTGCATCAATTCCACTGACATTTCATTGGCCTGAACCCAGTCACATGGCCATGCTTAACTGCAAAGGAGAATGAGACCTGTAGTCATCTGTAAGCCAAGGAGAAAGATTTGTGAACTCATAGCAGTGTCCTCTGCCCCCTTCAGGGTCCAGTTCGTGCCACGCACCTCACCCTCATCTTGGCCCTGTTGACAGAACCCGTCTTTAACTGAAATGCTGATATTTTGTTCATCACAGATTTTTTTCATTAACTTTAACTTTCAAAAAATATTGTATTAAAATACTATTGACCTTGAAGACTATTTTGGCATCCTCCTAAATTTTGCACTGAGTGCCCCTTCACCTGTCCCAGGTCCCAGCTGCTCCTGCTGTGCAATCAGGGGCAGAAACCTCACGTGAGACTAATTTTTTCCCAGTTGGAGGGAAGCATTTTTCACTTTCTTCTTTTTGAAAGAACAGCTCACCCATGAGGCTCTTCTATCATTACTTTTTTACATCCCACATGTTATGGTAGAAATAGACCTAAGAATGGAGGCAAATACCAGCTCAGCCACTGGCCACCCAGCTGTGTGACATGGCACAAGTTGCCTGGCTTCTCTGCATTTGCTGGCTTACCTGCAAAACAGGAATCACAAGCCCTGAGTCCTGAGGTTCTTGTGCTAAACAAGGGAGCACACGAGAAAGACCTCAGGCCCAGGCTCAGGATGGCATGGCATGTAATAAACATTGGCAGAATCTGAGTCCAAGATGTTTACTGAGAAGGCCCACCGGGGCTAGGCTGTGTGTGAAACACGAGAACAAATTTCTGTCCTCGTGGATTTTACACCTGAGTCGGGAGTCAGATGAAATAATGTCTGCAAAGAGCCTTAAAGAGGAACCAAGCCCTCTGCATATCTCCAACTGCACAGGGGCCTGGCTGTGACCTCAGTGTCTGAACTGTTGGCGTTTTTAAATGGGCTGGTTGGTGGAGAAGGGGAGGGAAAGCAGGCAGCCTGGGGTGGGGTGGGTGGCAACATTGCTTCCTTTTAAGTACAGTGATTTCTCCTAGCAACCCTCGTCAAACTGAAACTCCACCGTGCCTCTTACAAAATACCTGCCAGGAGCTCTTTTCCAAAAGGGTCCACAGTCATTACCACAAGGCACTTTTAGCACATTTAGACCAGAATTTTGAGCGTTGATTTAAAGTGATTATATGACATCATACATGAAATATATAGCAAACTTCCACAAGCAGAATATTTGATTTAGCCTGGTTGTCAGCGGCACATCTGTCCGGAGCAGCTGCTGGGGCCCCGGCACTATTCCTGGCACCGTGGGCAGAAGCCGAATGAGGGGCACGGTCCCTGCTGCTGAGAGGCTCACAGTGAAAGTGGGAAGGCAGGATGGACATGGAACAAAAACACACACCTTCATTGCTCAGAACTCTGCACTGTGGCAGATACCCTACTCAGACGAGCTTAAGCAAGGGGAGAGTTGGTCATGAAAATGTTGGGGTATGTCACAGAACCTGAGGAATCACCGGAACCAAGGACTTGAGTGCTACCAAACAGCCCTCCACCGCCCGCCTCTCCCTGTCATGTGTGACATGTCCTTGAGGCCGGGCTTTCTCCTTCCACACAGTGAAACATGCGGCTGGGCTGTCAACACCTTCAGCGTTTGAGGTGCAATGGCCTTAGCTGCCCCCAGAGAGATAAATCTGACACTCCTGTGCTGAGTCCAACATTCGTAGGGAAGGCATGGGTGGCTCATTTCAGAAGCCCTGGGACAATCAGCCGTGTCCAGGGGAGAGAATTACAGCACCCCAGCAGAGCTCCCACGGTGGTCTCATGGATGGAGAAGGAGCAGTTCCTGGGAAGGGGGTGGGTGCTGGAGAGATTCCCTGCAAACCATACAAGGTCCTGCACAGTCAGAACCAAGAGACGGTCACTAACAGGAGGTCAGAGCAAGAAGCAAAAGACCTCGCCCCTGGGCCTGTGGCAGTCATGGAGGACTGCCGGGAGAGGTAAGGCCTTGATGGGGCAGTATTCAAGGGTAGTGCATCATGGAGCCCTGTGTGAAAGCGGACCAAATGCGCTAAAGTTTTCTCCCCTCTACAGAGGACAAGGAGAAAGGAGGTAAAGCCCTTAGCAGCCAGCCCAACTACACATCAGATAATGGTAAGATTTTTCCATGCATTATCTCAATTAATCCCCACCAAAAGGAAAAAAAAAAAGCTTGTTAAGGATATGTGAGTATCCCATTTTACAGATGAGGAAACTAAGGGTAGCAGAGATTATGCAGAAGAGCCAAGCTTTGAACCAGATGTGTGTGAGATGCCAGATCACGTGACCTGGCTTGGGGGCCTCTCTCCTTCTGTACCCACCTGACAGCGCCTGGTGGTTTCTGGATAAAAAGATGCCTCATCAGCAACACAGTTTCCCTGGTCAAGAGGACTGCAGCCGAGAGAGAGCCCCATCTTCAAAGAACCCACAAGGAAAGGGGAAGAAGTCAGCTTTAAACATCTGCTCAGTTCAGAGATCAGCAATGCCAGATCTCCATGGACCAGTCAAAACAGAACTTTCTGGCTCCCCTTACCTCTTTCTCCCCTTTGCATTCTGTCCCTGGAGAGGTCCCAAGGCAGTGGGTGGCACCTCTGACTTCTCTCTGCTGAGGCCCGATGGCCAGGTGGCCCCCCTGGAAAAGATCTCACACTGGCTTTCTCTCCCCCACATGCTCAGAAAACTCTTGCGTTCTTGAACCCAACACACGGGAGTACAGGGCCTCCAAATGCAGCAGCTTCTACTAGAAGCTGCCACAGCTGCCTCAGTCAGCCTCCTGACCTTTAGGTTTCTTAGGTGTAAATCAAATATCAGATAACTTTGTCCCTCAAACTAGAGGGGATGTATATTAAGCTCTCCGAGTGACCCTATTAAGAAAGTCCTTTCTCAAGATGTGAGGCAAGAGGCAGGTATCCCACAGCCTTCTCCTTGGGGCTCACAGCACAACACCACCCCTTCCCAAAGCTCCTCTTCCCCAAGCCCCCTCTCCTTGTGGTCCCCATCCTCTGGTTTAGAACGAAAAGGCAGCAGGTTTCACCCCTCCTGGGGCACAGAGAGTGAAACGCACAGCCCAGCTTTCTCTGAAGAAATCCTCCCCACAAATCTTCTCCAAATCTTTGACTCCGCCTTTTTTGTACCTTCAGTGTGGGGAGGGGCTCAAAAGTTGTCAACCATCACCTTTGAACACTGTTCGTGTGGTCTAGCTCCATGCTCTCCACTGGAATGGACATTAGCCACACGTGGCTACTGAGCACTTGCTATGTGGACAGTCGGAACTGAGATGGTTTGTAAGCATAAAATACATGATGGATTCTGAAGACTAAATACAAAGAAAGAATGAAAAATATCTCCTTAATTTTTAAAATGATTATATTTATAGTATTTTGGAAGTCTTAGATTAAATAAAGTATGTTATTAGAATTAATCTTGCCTGTTTCCTTTTGCTTTTTAAAAATGGACACTAGAAAAAATAAAATATACACACTAGAAAAAAACATTAAAATACACAGAGCTCTTAGAGATAACACCAAAAGCACAATCCATAAAAGAAAAAAATTGTAAATTGGACTTCCTAAAAATTTAAAATTTTGCTCTGCCAAAGACACCAACAAAGGAATTAAGAGGCAAACTACATACTGGGAAAAAAGTATTTTCCAACCACATATCTGACATAGGGTTGGTATCCAGAATACACAAAGAATTCTCAAATGCAATAATAAGAAACAGCCAAAGGACTGGAGCAGACACTTCACCAAAGAGGATATAAGGAGCTCAGACAAGCACATGAAAAGATATTCAGCATCACTAGTCATTAGGGAAATGCAAATTAAAGCCACAGTAGCTAACACTGCACACCTGTTAGAATGGCTAAAGTAAAGAATGTTGACAATACCAAGAGCTGGTGAGGATGAGGAGCAATTGGAACTCTCATAAACTGCTACTGGACATGCAGAGTGGTGCAGCCAGCCTGGTTTGCCAGTTGTGGGTTTTTGTGTATGTATTTTTTTAATTTAAATTATTTTATTGTTGTTCGATTACAGTTGTCTGTATTTTCTCCCATGTTTGCCAGTTTTTAATGCAGTTAAACACACACTTACCATATATACCCCAGCAATCCTACCCCCTGGGTGTTTGCCCTAGAGACATGAAAAATTATGTTTACACAAAAACCTGTATGTAAATGTTCGTGGCAGCTGTTATAAACTGAATGTTTGTGTACACGCCCCCCCAGCCCCAAAGTTCATATGTTGAAACCTATCCCCAATGTGATGGTATTTGGAGGTGGGGCCTTGGGGAGGTAACTAGGTTGTGAGAGTGGAGCCTTCATAAATAGGGTTAGCGCCCTTATGAAAAGGACCCCATGCCCTGGCTGGGTGGCTCAGGTGGTTGGAGCATCGTTGCATGCACCAAGATGTTGTGGGTTCGATCCCCAGTCAGGGCACATACATAGGCTGCAGGTTCAGTCCCTAGTCACTCTTTCACATTGATGTTTCTCTCTCTCTCTTTCTATCTCCCCCTCCCCCCAAAAAAATCAACAAACATATCCTCAGGTAAGGATTAAAAATTTAAAAAAAACCCAGAGGCCCCAGAGAGCTCTCTTGCCTTCTTTGTGCCATGTGATGGCTGAGAGAAGCCAGCAGTCTGTAACTCAGAAAAGGGCTCTCGTCAGGTCCCCACCACGCTGGCACTCTGGTCCCAGACTTCCAGCCCCCCCAGGGCTGTGAGACATAAATTTCTATTGTTCTTAAGCCACCCAGTCGATGGTATTTTGTTAGAGCAGCCCAAACTTAGCAGCATTGTCTACGAGAGCCAAAAGCTGAAACAACGCGATGTCCTTCAGAGGGTGAAGAGACAAACCAGGGTCTGGCCAGAGCACGGAAAACTACTCACAATAAAAAGGAAAGAACCATTCATAAACCCAACAAAGTGGATGAATCTTAAGGACATTAAGCTGAGTGAAAGAAGACGATCACAAAAGGTTAGATACTGTATGAGTCTATGTGGGAAGACCAAACAGCAGTGGTGGAGAACAGAGGTTATGGGTGGGGGAGGTTGTGACCGCAAAGGGACAGGCCGGGGGAGTTTGGGGGGTTCTGTAGTCCGCGGTGGTGGGTACATGAGTCCATTCCATGTGTTAACTTTCTTGAAATGGAGCACCACAAGGAGAAAAACCCAATTTTGTCTAATTGTTAAATAAATGTGTAAACCTACGTTGGCGGCCCCCATTTTGTCCCCCTGGGACAGTGCTTCTAGCCTCTCCTTGAGAAGCTTAGATCTGTTTGTCCTGAGCCTGAGCAGAAATTTCCCTGGGAACACCCTGCTCCCGCACTGTCCCTGCACTTCCCACAGCGACAAGCAGTTTCCAGCACAGCCGTCCATCTCCACCCCTGGTGGTGAGCCCTCTGTGGGCAGGGATGTGGTTTTTGTGCCCAGTCCCTGGAGCAGAGTAGATGCTCAACAATATTTGCTGAGGGAATCAGCGAATTAATCAACAGAATACATACTTGGGCTTTTGGAGATCAAATCTTCAATGTTGTTTTTTTTAATTCCTCCTGTTCTCTGACTATCCCAGGGTCCCCAGGCTCAGCCCAGGATGTGCAGGAGTTGAGACCATGGGTTGGGGAGGACTTCAGCTATGGGGCACAGAGGGAAGAGGAATCCGTGCCCAGAGCCCAGGCAAGGGCAACTGGAAGCTCGCCAGGGAGGTGAGAGGGGAACAGCGGTGGGACCCACATCCATGGGTGAGCCACTGAGAGGGGACAAGACGCTCCTGCAGGTCTGGGAAGCAGGGCCTGACAGCAAGACCCGCAGGCAGGGAAGGAGTCTTGTCAGTCCACCTTATCAGCTCACATTCTTAAACCCATGGCTCGTTATTTTTCAGAAGGTTGGTATTCCAAAGTAGATGGGGGAAGTATGATACACGCTGTCATAGATACAAAGTGGCCCTGTTTTCAGCCCGGTGCATTTTCCAAGGCAAATGAAAATTGTTATGAAAGCAATTTATACCCAGCAGACGTGGATGATTGCCTGTGATGACCTTTTGCCAGAGAAAATGGGCCTGATAAAGAAAAAATGTGGGCTCATTAGGACAAATTAGAAAAAGCAAATGCTTGCTCTTAAATTATGGAAACTCCAGAACTGGTGAATCTCTGTCCTTTTACAACACGAAAACAATAAAACACAAAAAGAAATTGTTTATGGAAAGAAAAGTATTGCAATTTGTGTGACTAGATGCAGTTTTCTTTCCTGGGCAGTTTTAGAAGGGAGTTGTTTTGTTGTTTTTTTGTTTTTTCTAAACTAAAGGAAAATTTAATTGATTTATTGACTCTGCTATGAATTCTCCTTCCATAAATCTACTAACAACAAAAAGAAGAGGAGGAAAAAGCATTGCATGTGAGCAAAATTAACCTTAACTTTCTGTTAATACTTAAAAAAAATATCCCTAGCAATGCAACATGCTAGGCCTGGGGACACAATGTTGGGCTCCCACTGAAAGAATGTGAACACCGAGATGCAGAGGAAGGTGGGAGAGCAGCGGAAGTGCAGACATCACTTG
This sequence comes from Anoura caudifer, assembly GCA_004027475.1. NCBI lineage: Eukaryota > Metazoa > Chordata > Mammalia > Chiroptera > Phyllostomidae > Anoura > Anoura caudifer. Next base: position 56,522 of record PVKU01008073.1, on the reverse strand, counting down.
GGGAAGTTTTAACATACTCCTCCTTCCCTGATCCCAGGCACATCGAGCTTTACAATTTATAAAGTGTCTTTATTTTTTAGAAGATTTTATTTATTTATTTTTAGAGAGGGGGGAAGGGAAGGAGAGAGGGAGAGAACCATCTATGTGTGGTTGCCTCTCCCACGCCTCTACTGGGGACCTGGCCCGCAACCCAGGCATGTGCCCTGACTGGGTATGGAACTGGTGACCCTTTGGTTCACAGGCCAGCACTCAATCCACTGAGCCACACCAGCCAGGGCCCTTTATTATTTTATTTGTTTGTTTGTTTTTAGAGGGAGGGGGAGGAGGGGAAGGAGAGGTAAGGAAACATTGATGTGAGAGAGAAATATCAATTGGTTCTCTCTCATACTTTCCATGACTGGGGACTAAACCCACAACCTAGGCATGGGCTCCTGACCAGGAATCGAATTGGTGACCTTTCACTTTGTGGGACGATGCCCAACCAGCTGAGCCACATCGGTCAGAGCTGGGAAGTGCCTTTATGTATGTTACCTTACTAAATCCTCATAGCAATCCTTCATTCATGTGCATTTCACAAGTGAGGAAACTGAGATTAGACAAAATGAAGTGATTTATCAGCTAGCGAAAGCTACAGGCAGGATGCAAATCCAAAATTCTCCATGCTGTCCTCCAAGCAATCCCTTGCCCTCACTCTATTTTAGGTACCTTTCTGCATCAGAACCGGAAGTTATAGGGCCCCTATATCTCTCTGCAGGAAAAAGCAGAGGGAGGCCAAGGAAGGAAGGCAGTGGGGGAGAACAGGCTTTCCATGCAAATCCAACCAAGGCTCCTGAAACAACTCAAAGGATAACCTAACCCCTACATCAGAACCCCCAAATCGCAGCATTGCAACACAAGAAAGGTTTATTTCCTATTTGTCCTGGTTCAGTGCAGGTCAGTGGGTAGGACTCTACTCCATGCGATCATTCAGGGACTCAAGCCCCTCCCATCTAGTAGCTCCATCACCTTTTAGGAACTTCGAATCCTCCACTGGATCATAGCAAACCCAGAAAAAAGAAAGAGAATGCGAAGGGTCCCACAAGGAGGCGAGCCTGGAAGGGGCATAATCACTCTGCCCATGTTCCATTGGCCAAAATGAGTCATCTGGCTCCACCCCCATGCCAAGGACATGTAACGTGCCATGGAAAGAGGGGAAACCCAGATGTGGGTGGTGCATTAGCTGTCTCTGCCACAATTTTTTAGAAGCATTTTTTTAACATGAAATATTTTCTCTGGTGCCCATGAAAGACCCCTTCTATACGCCCCCAGCCAGACTCACACCTCTGCTGCTTCCCCAAGTAGGACCACCCAACTTCACAGGGCCAGACACAGGACTTTTATTTTTTCAGGCTGGAGGAAGTGGATCTTTCAGGCTTATATAGCAAAAATCTATATATTTTCTTCCAACGTAGCTGAGTGAAAGGGCAAACAGAAATTTGAAAGCGATGATTGCTTCCTTTGTGGGGGAGAAGGATACCCACTGAGTTTGGAACATATATGAATTCTGATTTGCAATCATTTCCACTATTTATGAGGTCACTGGACTTATTCCTGCTGAGTCCAATTTACAAAGAGCTTTGGTTGGATCAGGGAAAGGAATATTAGAATCCTATTGACTCAGTGATCGCCAGAGGATGGTGGATACCAAATGCAAGGAATGTATCAATGAATTGTGAGGCAGCAGAAACCCCTACCTTAGCATCAATACACTACATCCAAATGGGTGAGAAGACATATCTTTCCAGGGAAAGTAGGAGTGTTGGGTGCACCAATATCGTGATTTGACTACATACCCCAAAAAGAGACAAGGGAATTTTCCAAGTAAAAAACTGACAAGAAAAGAACCCTGATGTCTGAGATAAGCAAAAGAGTTGTCCTTACACTGTCATCGCAGCTCACCCCAGGGCAGGAGTCAGATGCTGTCTGAGCACCAGTCTCTCTCATTCCGGCATTCTAGTGCCAATTGTCGTACAGGCACAGCTATTTCAGCATGCTCAAATCTGAGCCCATCTCTCCATCCTGGCCCAGTCCCAGCGCCTGCTTCTGCACCTCCATCACCATCTCAGTACCCAGTGCCACCACCACAGAGTAACCCAAGTCACAAACCTAAGTGTGGAGGATGCCTCCTTCTCCTTCACCTGCTCGACTCCCTCGTCAAGTTCAGCCAGATGGCTCTCAGACCTGTTTTCTCTCCTCCGCTCCCACTGCCACTGCTCTCTGAGTCACAGCAATTGCCTCCCAGCTGGATTTTCTGACAGTGAGAATTGCCACTCCACCCCACTCACTACACTGCCACCGTAAGAAGTCAGCCTTGCTGTCTACGGCCATCCCACCCTGAATGCGGCCGATCTCACTTGATCTCAGAAATCAGCCTTGCTGCCACACGCCCCTGCTTCAGCCTTTCCACAGAGTTCCTTCACTTGTTAGTAAGGCTCCTGCTCAGTCTGTCCCCTGAAGCCTTCTGGGGTATGATCTCATGGTCATTCTGCCTACATCCCACTCACCCCATGCTTTTGTTATGCCAGCTTCTCCCACAGTTCTCCTAACTTCCCTCCTGACTTTGACACTTGCTACTGTCTCTGCTTCACATGCTCCGCACTTCCCAGCCTTTCTCTATGTGACCAACACCCCTCTGTTTTCAATGCTACGGTTATCTCATTCAGAAGCCTTATTAGAAGCCCAGTCTGATGCGCGTGCTGCTCCTCTAGAGTCCCGTCACCTTTGTGCTTGCCTCTGTGATAGCACTTGGGATGCCATGGGGCCATCAGTGACCTTCTGCCTTCCCTCCTCCCTCTCCACACTGAACCCTGTGATGTGGAAGTAAGGACACTGTCATTTGAGCCCTCTGGCTGCCAGCACAACATCTAGTAAAGAATAAGCACTCAGTAAATGCTCGATTGCTGAATGGTGCCTGAATTAGTAAACAAATTATATAGAAAGTATGACACACTGTTCAAATAGATTCTCCATCAAGGGGGTGAGAAGGGGTGGTAAGAAGCTAAGCTTGGGGCATGGGCTGCCCAGATGAATCAAGCAATCTGGACAGTTCAGTCGCCATGTACCCAAGAGATGTGTGTTATCAGAGAAACAGAACATATTCACTCAGCCCAAAAATCAAACACTCAGTCACGCTTCAAGTACACGCTTTGAAAAAGAGTCTGTAAAACTACAAAGCAGATGTTGTCGCTGGTACTATAGTCAAAGATGATAAACCCAGAGGGGAAGACAAAATCCTTTGTGAAACTTCTATTCCAGTCACGACTGCCTGGTGCCAAGGACCAGACATCAGACAACCCAGCATGAATAAAAAGGTGGTTTGGGGTTTTCATTTGTTTGTTGTCATTGTTTCTAATGATTTTGAAGTAAATATGTAGGCATGAGAAGCACAGCTCCGGGTGGAAACCACGTGGATCCAAGTCCAGTTCAGCCACTTCCCAGCCGTCAGACTGTGGCAGGCAGGTCACTCCTCAATCCAAAGGGGAGTGAGAACAGAATCTGTCATGGGGTTTTCAGGGAAGTGACATGAGACCATCCATGTAAAGGCTGAGCACAGCCAAGGTTTACTGGAGGTGACGTGAGAAAAAGGATTATTTGCCAACACAAATGCCGGCTGGCAAAGAAATGTTACTGCCTTTATTCAGGAGAATGTTCCAGAACCCTCCTGGAGGAAGGAGAGTGAGGACATCTCAGAGGCCGGTACCTCCATCTCACCTTCTCTGCTGGTCAGCCTCCATTTCCCTCCTTCCAAAAACTGCCTCCTTCCGCTGGTGCTGTCGGCTCCCCTGTCCAAGGCTCTGCCCTTCCATGGCCCTGACCCTCCCTGGTTTCCTAGTTCCCAGCCCCAGGCAGATCCGGTCTCTCTGAGCACCAGTACTTCATTCCAGGAAGAAAGACAATGCTTGGACGAGTTGGAGATCAGGTATACCTACCCCAGCCAACCAGCTGCAGCGGGGGAGCAGAAAGAAGGAAGGGAAAAAGGACAGGCTCACCTCTCATCAGCACAAATTTTAGGAATTCATCTCCTTCACTGCCTGTGTGAGCCTGAGCACATGACTTAACCTCTTTGAGTCCAGTGCTTTATTGTTAAGTGAAGATAATCCTGTACTTTTCATATGTTAGCATTATGAAATTAGGGTTACCATTGATGTATATATTTAATTTGGTAGTATTCCCCACACCCCCAAATTAACAAATGGATGGTGTGTCTTAGAAGTGAGGAATTACAGAATCAGAACCTATATCGCGCCTAAGACTGTAGTGCAGATCCCACAAGCCAGTGCAAGCAAGGGCCTGACAAAGTGTCTGGAGTGTAGGAAATTTTCAGTAAAGGGCTGCTGTGGTGTTATGAAGAGATCATTTAGAGCTGCTCCCTGTGAGCAGGGGCTCGAGCAGAAGAGGTTACTTTTGGAAGGGTGTGTGTCTGGGAGATAGACCAACATCTCCAACAGTTTCAACCAGGTAGAAAGCTGGCAGCTTGAGAATTAGCTAAAAAGTAATCATGAGTTCAAGTATAAAGTCTTGTTTGAAACAGAACTTGCAAAGAACGGAGGAGTTGGGCATGCAATGCATAGAACCTGGCCCACAAAGGAGGAGAATGGGGTTCCAGTCCCTTCTCTGCCACTGCCTCATTGTGTGACCTTCAGTAAGCACTTTGGTTCGATTCTCCCAGAAGCAAACCGGAGAAAAGGGTCTGAGTGTAAGCGGTCTGCTTGGAAGGTGAAGGAAACACAGGCAGGGGCATGAGGAAGTGAAACAGGGAAGGGGAGGCAAACAGTAAAGGATGCATTCCTGCACCAGTTTGTGGGGGGAGCGGACACTGGAGCTTCATCGAACTAAGGAAACGGGTGGTCAGAGTAAAGGGGCAGCCTATTGTCCCATCCCCAGAGATCAAGGAGCCTGGAGTATTTATGTGCCAACTGTCATCAGTCATTGGCTGAGAGCTGCTGTGTAGAGCACTTAATTCCCCCAGCACTTGCCTGTTGTAGAGATGGGGAAAGTCCTCAGGAACAGAAATGCAGGTTGTGGCAGGTAAAAGCAGATGAAATGGTAAGGACGAGGGGAAATGGGCAGGGTACCAACAGCTTTGGCTGCAGAAGATGTATCCCCTTTAGTGTCAGTTGCCCACCTGTAAAATGGGAAAAATAAAACTTATTTGAAATTTTGCATCCCGTGCCTTGGTGTAATCATACATCTTCAACCAGGGTCCAGTCAGGAGAGAGAAAACACACAATAATTTGAACAGAGAAAATTTAATATAAGACTTAGCAACTACAGTTGACACTTAAACAATATGGGGGTTAGAGGTGCTGAACCCCTACATCTGAAAATCCACATGTAACTTTTGACAGTTGGTCCTTCACGTCTGCAGATTCAACCGACTTAGTTACAGGTCAAAACCATTTCTTTCCCATTCTCAAACTTGGTTTCTCAACCACAGATTTTCAACTGCAAATGGAAAGTACTGCTTTCGATCCATGGGTGATCGAATCCATGAACGTGAAATCTGTGGATACAAAGGGCCAACTGTACTTATTGAAAAAAATCCACCTATCAGCAGACCCATGCATTCAAACCCATGTTGTTCAAGGGTTTATTGCATATCAGGAGTAAAGGGATATATAAAGGGAACCCTAAAGAACAGAGGAATAGCAGCTATAAAGAACAGCCACTACTACCCCAAGGACTGAGACATAGCCCCCAAGGAAGGGTCCCAACCCCTCACCCCTGTGCTGAAATGCAGAACTTGTTGGGAAGAGTCTGGGTGAGCTCCATCAGAGGCAGAAGGAATGGCTATCTTCCCAACTCTGTATGTACCATGTTTTGGATCTAAAGCCTCAAAGTCTGTACTAAGGATTTTCTTAAAAGTCTGCTCAGGATTATCTTACCTTGAGACATAAAAAGAGAAAAGCAAGAGCTGTGATAAGAAGCAAAAGTAACTTCATGTCCACTGGCAAATGGTAATGCAAAAATATATCATCTCTGCCATTACTATATTTTGATGTGTTAAGAAAGATGGAAGCAGCTGGACCAATGAGGAGTAAACACTGGTATGACAATGTTGGGTGTGTGTGAGCCAATAGGAAGTAAGGCTCCCCTTTAATGAAGCCACCTTGGAGGAGATGGACCAAAGAGGAGCCAGTACATCAGAGAAGGAGTAGACTGGAGAGAGAATGAGATCTAGACATAGGCCAGGGCTGCTGAGCAAGTGTCCTGCTGGTTTCGGTGGCATTTGAGACCCTGTACATTTGTCAGTATTGACAGGCAGTCTTCTCTCTGCCTCACATTTCTAAGTGGCCCCATTAAGGGGGCTACATCTAGCAACGCTCTGCCTCCTCTTGATATTCCTGCACTTTCTTCTCTTGATGGGGAAGGGAGGGCTATCGTAATCCGATTGGTCAAGTCTAGACAGTCATTGGACCATATTTTATTACTGACCAAAGTTTTATTAGTGGTTGATAGCAAGAAGTAGGACATCCCCTTCCATGTGTAAAGCCCTTACATGTGGGCTTTTTTCTGCTTCCTGGGCAGGACAGGCTCTCTCTATTCTATCCATGACTGAGAGCATGAAACAGGGCCCCCATTTTCCCATCAGTTACTGAAATGGAGAGGGGGGTCCTGCTTTAGGGTCCACCACCTGATTCTGTTTGTTCTTAAGGCCCAGCCTCATTTCCCTCTTCGAATTCCATGAAAAACTCCAACATCCTCATCAGCACCATTTTTTTCTAGCTCCAACTAAGTGTGTGACACTTGTGAGCTGTGGTTCTAATTCATACAGATAAAATTAGAAATGAGCAAGTTTGGGAGAGATGGGCCAATGATAGGCAGACTGCTTCTGATCCGAGTAAAAGGGGGGAAGGACAATGACAGTCTCAGTCCTGGCCTGAGACAGCTGGAACGGCTATCTTACTTGTCTGGATTATACTGAGATCTGGCTGAATTTCTTGGCTTCCTGCATTAACAAGCTCCTGAAGTCAAGTGCCAAGAACTAATTTAGCCGTGGTCCAAAAGCAGCCACTTCCATCTCAGGGGAAGGAAGCCAGATACTGAAAGTAGCTCCCCTGAGCTCAGAAAGAAAAATTGGAAGGGCAGGATCTCAGTCCTGTCTTCCCCTTACACCTCAAATAACCAGGTCTGTACCCAGGACCATGCGTGTTATCACGATAAATCCCATCATCCCATTTGGGTGAGATGGCATAGGATGTTGCTCCACCTACCATATTCCTCTTGCTAACCGCGAGGCTATCTCCTGTGAAAACAGTGCTGTCATTGTCTTTCTTTAACCCTCCTCATCGCAGAGGCTTGTACCCTCCCCGTGCACTGTCCTGATCTATTCCCACCTTCCTCCATGTAAAAAAGAAGTCCCAGGCTAGTTAATACCCACTCAACCTTCACCTGAAATACCACCTCCCCAGGAAGCTCTCCCTGACTTTCTCAACCTAGATCAGGCCCCCTGATACATGTTTTCCTCACTCCCCATGCGTCTCCTTTACAGCTTTACCACCACTGTAATTTTATTTGGTTGGTAGACTAGTGCCTGCCCTCCTCACTGGATTGTTAGCTCCATAAAGGCAGAGACTGGGTCTGCTTTGCTCATTACTTATTTATGTTCCTAAATATAGTAGACATGTAACAAATAGTTGAATGTATGCAAGGTGGTCAAGGCTCTGAAGTCAGACCAGCTTAGTTTGAAACCAGATCCAGGGAAATAACGTACAGTAATAACAGTATCCTTAGGGGCCGTACGAAGGATTCAATAAAAGCCCTTACAGTAGTAGTGCCTATCACACAGTAGGTGCTCAATAAATATTTGCTAATACAGTCAAGCCTCAGTTCTTGAATGTCTTCATTCTTGAACAATTTGGTTCTCAACCGAGTTGCTCATGGAAAAAAATGTCTCAGTTCTCTAACAAAACTTGGGGTCTCGGTTCTCTACCTGACAACCCTTCTTGCTGATACCTGTGTGAGCAATCAGTCACACTTCTCCCAGGCAATAAGCAAAGGAGATTCAGTTTTTGAAAAAATCGCTTCTCCAACAGTTCTCTGGAACAAGTCAAGTTCAAGAACTGAGGTCCCGCTGTATTAGTATTACTGTCTTTGGTCCAACCTGTGTTGATGGGAGAGGTGGAGGGGGTCAGACGCTGTTCAGCTGGAGTCATTGGCGTGTATGTGTGCTGGAGAGTTAGGGGGTGGGCACTGCCCTCCACGGGTGCCACTCAGACAATAAGGCACAGAAAGGCACCTATTGCTGGGAAGAGCCATGTTATCAGCACCGCACCTCGCCAGAACATGCTCCCTCCAGAGCTGGGTGACTTTGGAATTGCCCCTCATTGATATTTCATGGCCAATTGAGTGGCTGAGGATGAACTGGCCTCACCAGAACCATGTCATCAAATGTCCACCTTAAGGTAATCCATGTTGTGAACAATGAGGTGAGAATCCCTAAGTGGATGAGTCCGTGGGACCCATAATCACAGGGCAAAGTGAGGTATCGATGCTTGTCAGTGAGGACCAAGTGGTTTCCAATATTTTTACAGGAACAGGGGCCTTTTACCAAGAGAACACCTCACAAAAGATCCAGTTCATAAAACCAAAAGGAGCGGAACAGCCTTAGTTGTGTTGTTGAAAGCCAAGCGCTATGAATTACACACATTCCATTCTTCTCCCCACTGTTCTGCCATGTCCGTGTATCAAGAACCAAGTTTCCGTGTATGTATCATATGTTTCTGGGCTCTTCCTTCTGTTCCATTTTCCTATTTATCCACCACTACCTTAACTACTGAACTTCATGACAAATCTTGCCATCTGGTACAGCGTATTCTTCTGCCTCAGGAGGATCTGGGCCCCTTGTTATGTTAGGTAAGTATAAGAATTAGCTTGTCAAGTTCTTACCCACTGTAAATCTAATTAGAATTTGCACTGAATCAAAAGAGTAGTTTGGGAAATTTATATCTTTATAATATTGAGTATTTTGTCTAAGAAGAAGTATTTATTTAGGTATTCATTTAACAAAATTTTATAATTTTTCCATTAAAACTTTTATGGCTTATGTTATATTTACTCATGGGTACTTTTATATTTTTGTTGCTAATGTGAATGGTTTACTTTAAATTAAATTTTCTAACTGATTGCTGTTGGTGTATAACAGCTCAATGGACTTTTGTATATTGATTTTGTATCCAGCAACCCTGCTAAAGGCTACTTTGATTCTAAAATTTATCTATAGTTTTCGGGGGGATTTTTCTTCAGAGTCACTCATAGATCTGCAAATAATAATCATTTTGTTTCTTCTCTCCTAATCCTTATGCTCTGTATTGAAATTTTTTTACATATATACCTTGGCATGAGGCTAACAAATGGAGTATTACCATTTCTCCCATTTTCACAAATAAGGAAACTCAGAGAGGTTAAGTAACTTGCCTAAAGTCCCACAGCTACAAACAGACAAAGTCAGGACTCAGACTCCACTGCAGCCATTCCAAAGTCATGTTTCCTCATCACCCAAATACATTTGAGGTTTGTAAAAGAAAATCCTAGTATGTAAAAACATTGACCTGCCATTGAATGAAAGGATACTTACTTCTTTGTTCTTTTTAAAGGGAAAAAAAAGTTTTTTTGAATCAATCAATACTTCTGTACCATCTTTGAGCCAGAAAAAGAACTAAAGGGGGAAGGGGTCTAATACACTGTTTCTCAGGTGTTGACTCATTCCATCCTAACAGCCACCAGCAAGTGGGGTGTTAGTATCTCATTTCTGCAGCTGAGAAAACTGAGGCTCAAAGAGATAAATATAAAAAAGCAACAACTAAAAGAGGAGTTTTCAAAGGCGAGCAGAATTGCAAAAGGTATATATTGCATCAAAAAATTATAATAGCCTCAGAGTATAACTTTTTGCAATTTAGTTTTATAGCCCCAGGTAAATACAAAAAGATGAGGCCTTGAAAACGTTCCTTGTATATTCCCTGAAAATTCTCAGAGGCAAGGAACCCCTCCATGGAGTTCTTCATGGGTGCTGGGAGAAGAAAAAGGACCAGGAAGTCATTTGTTATTTTGCATTCACTCATTCATTCATTCATTCATTCAACAAATACAGTATTTATTAAGGGCCATCTATCTGAGTCCTGGGGTAACTGATGGGAATATAGCCGGGAACAAGCCATACACAGTTCCTGCCTTCATTGGGCTTTCAATCCATCAGGAGAGTCAGGCTGTAAACCAATAATCACTGGTCTGCATCCACAGGACCTGACTCCAGGCTCACCATCAGGAAATCAGAAATCCTGTGTGATGCTCCAGCATCTCCAGATCCCTTTTGGAAGCTGCCACAGCCCTGTGGTGGGCTGCTGACGGCTCTCCCCTCCTCTCCTTGGTTTCCCGCAGCCCCCATGTTGCTGGGAACCTGTCCATCAGAGTGCCAATCGCAGGGGAAATTGAATCCAGGGGCTCTTTCTAGTCGTGTTTGCTCACTTTTTTCTTAGCATGATCTTTGGTTTCATTATATTTAGGTATTTCTTTTATTTATCCATGCACCAGAGGGGAAAAAGGAAGGTGCCTCGTTAAACCAAGCGGGAAACATATTAGGAATCTAAAGTTGAGAATATGGCCTTTTTTTGTTTCCCCCTCCTGGAAAGCTAGCCTACAGGAGGGAAAAAAAAATTCCATTCAAATAATTTCGTTTCGTCCTGAGTATAAAATAACCGAAGTCAAGGTGTCTCTGCTGTTATTATTTTTTCTGATGTTTTTGACACCCGTGCGTGGGGTTCTCTGGCGTTCGCAGCTTCCAGAGCTGTGAGCTCCCACTTGGTAGATTCGTAATACTCCTTAATATTTTCATTTTGATGTAATTTGCGGCCCCAGCTTTTTAAATATCCGCTCTGTAATAATGTTTAATTTCAGGGGTCACTCCGCCAAGGAGTATATTAAAGCTTATAAAACTCATTTCCAAAGCTCAAATATCAAGCTGTGATCAGGTTAGGAGGGCAGCATCTGTGAATATTTCATCTTTTATCATGCTGATAATAAGGAGATGACAGAGGCACATTATTACAATGAGAGAATTGCTCATTTCAGGCCTGGTGCTGGAAGCTGGGGTCTGCAGTGTGTATTACTCAATAAGAGCAATTCTGATATGAAAAGCAAGTTTACTGAGGCACCACTGTGTCTTATTTGATTGGAATGAATAATATATGGAGCTGCCTTTCCGGCGGCTGCCGGCCGGGGGAGGGGAGGCTTTCGTGGAGAGGGGCACTTGGGGATAGACGGTGAAATAATTTATCAAAGGATGTGTTTTATGGCCTGAAAATAAAGTTAAGATAACCACTGTTTATTAGAATCATTATTTCGGAAATCTGGATTCTGGAAATCTTAAACATGTGCCAGCTTATGCGCGAGAAGAATCTTGATCCGTTCGACTGGTGGCAACACCTCATAATTATCTATTTGAACGTAGGAGCTGAGTGAGTTTGACACCCAGGCTGATTCCTGACACATTCTCCATGGGCAACTTTCATTATTGCTTTGCATCAAGCCAACTTCATCAAGCGGGAACCTTAAAACTCTGGTCTTTCTGGTAGTGAGATGATGAAACGCCATCAAGAAGGAGGGTATCTTTTACCTCCCAGAGAAAATCAAGCATGAACCACCTCTAATTATTGCTTCCCTGCTACAGCCACCACTGCACCCGCACCTAGGCTCTCCTCCTCCATCATACTAGGAGAGGGGTGTCACCTGATCTGAGAGGCTAATCCTCCTCTCCATGCCCCTCCCACATGTTCTGACCCCTACATGTTGCCATTCGCACATCTCCAAGCTCCCTTCCAGCTGGCTCCTTCCCTCCAGCTTATGAACATGATCAAATCTCTCCCACCCTAGTAAGAAAATCTTTCTTAACCTTCCTTCTCCTTCCAACTACAACCACAGGTCTTGTCTTACCTTCTCATCCAAGTGTCTCACCAGTTCACGTTCCATCTGGCATTCCCCCTCAGCTCATTTCTACTTCCATACCCACCACTCCAGTGAGACCACTCCAGTAAGACCACTTCCACTGAGGTCATGGATGCCCTGTCAATCACCAAACCCTTCGGCTCTTTTCATTGGGCACCTAACTTGACCTGTGAGCTGCATTTGTCCCCAGTACTTCAGGACAGCACTCTGCCGGTTCTCCTCTGTCCTAACTCCCTGTTCCTCCTCTGGGTCCCTTCCTGGAAGCTCTCCCTGCTCTCCCTGAAGATGTCAGTGTTCTACAGGACTACCCCTTGCCCTCTCCTCACTCTGCCCTCTCTGCCGGGCAGCAGCGTCCATGTCTGTGACCGTAATTACCACATGTTGGCTGCTCACTCATGATTAATGATCAATAGTAACTGACCTGCAGTCCAGCCTCTTTCTCGGAGCTTCAGATTGCTATATCCAGCTGGGTGCCCCAGTGGCACTCCAAACACAGGTGGAAAGTTTAGTGACTAACACAAAGATACACACCCTGAGCTCCTTCTCCCTCCCCTCCTCCTGATGGCCTCGTCTCAAATGGGAACAGAACCCTGAAAGCAGCCACCCAATCCAAAATATAGACAGACCAGCATCCTCAACACCTCCACTCACAGTCGATCATCAAGTCCTACTGATATTTTTATTTTATAGAAGATAAATAGATCTATCATGAGTTCTGACTATAAAAGTAACACATGTTTATTAAAAAATTTCCAACTATACAGAAATACACCGAGAAGGAAAAAATCACCTACCACCCTTCATCTACATATATTCATTGTTAACACTTGATATTCCGCATTTAGCCTTTTCACTTCAGACGTTGAGCCATTTACGGAGTGTCTGTTATGCACCAACATTGTGTTGGACATACAGATACACATTTCCTTTTTTAATACAAAAAATGGGATTTTAAAAGTAGTTACATAGTATTCCACTGAATGGTATAGCATAATTTACTTAATCTGGTCCCTCCAGATAGATACTTACATTGTACCCCAAATTTGATATTATCAATAATTTGCAATAAACATCTGTAGATATAAATCTTTTTGCTCACTTGTTCAATGATTGCTTTAGAATAAATTCTTGAAAGTGATATTGTGAGGTTCAAAGGAAGGCACATTTTTAAGACTTTCAATAATTATCAGCAAATGTCCTCCATTTCTGTTCCAACAATTTGCTCTCCCACCAAAACATGAAATTTTCCTTACAATCAGGTTGACATTGAACGTTATCAACCTCTTACCTCTGCCAACCTGACAAATAATATCTGTTATTGTTTAATTTGCTCTTATTTTATCACTGTTGAGATTAAGCATATTTTCATGCTTTTGTTGGATATCTGTATTTCTTTTATATACTGTTTATTCATGCCTTTGTACATTTATTTCCGAGATTGTTCTAATTTTTCCTATTGATGTATACAAACTCTTTATATATTAGAAATAACTATCTATCATATATGTTGCATACATTTTTAAACAAGTGGTAATCAGGTACCCATATTTGTTTATAATACTGTCAGAACATTAATTTCTAATTTTATATAATCAAATTTGACAACTTTTTTCTTTATTGTTTCTGTTTTGAGGATCATGCTTGGAGAAGACTTTCACACCTAAAAGATGTAAAGATGGTTTCCCATATTTCTTTCAGTTATGTTTAAGCTTTAATCTTTATATTTTAATCTTTTTCTTTCCAAAATTTCTCTTGGCATAATATTTATGAGTTTTAACATATAGAAAAATACCTAAACAAATACAAACGTGGGATCCTACTGCAAAAACTTATGACCAAAAAAAGAAACTCTCAGAAAAGTAAGAATAGAAAGAAATTCCTCAGCTTGGTGAAAAAAAAAAAAACACTATAATAGGTAACATCATATTTATTGTTTTTCTCCTAAAAGTAGGAATAAGACAAGGATGTCCACTCTCACTATTTCTATACAACTTTGTATTGGAGGTCCTGGCCAATACAATAAAAAAAAAGGATTAGAAATAGAAGGTATATAAATTAGAATGGAAGAAGTTAAATGGTCTCTTTCACAAATGACATAATCATAGAAAATTCTAAAAAACATCCTAGAACAAATTCAAAAGTCAGCAAAATTACAAAATAAAAGATGAATATACAAAAATCAATTGTACTTCTAGATCCTAGTAACAAACAATAGGAAAATGAACATTTTTAAATAATACAATTTGCAATAGTATTAAATTTAAAAAATACTTAGAAAAACTTTTTTCAAAGATTTTATTTATTTATTTTCAGAGAGAGGGGAAGGATAGGAGAAAGGGAGAGAAACATTAATGCATGGTTGCGTCTCGCATGCCCCCTCACCAGGGACCTGGCCCGCAACCCAGGCATGTGCCCTGTCTGGGAATCACACTGGCAACCCTTTGGTTGGCAGGCCTATGTCAATCTACTGAACTATACCAGCCAGAGCTAACAAGTATTAGAATAAATTTAGGAAAAGATTGCAATACCTCCACAGAGAAAATTATAAAATATTACTAGAATTTAAGCTAGATCTAAATGAATGGTGAGCTATATCATAGCCATAGATTAGAAGATTCAATATTATTAACTTGTCCATTTTCTCCAAACTGACCTTTAAATTCAACACAATCCTAGTAAAAATCCTAGACAATTTCCTAACCCTAAAACTAAGTGGAAACACAAAGATCTGGAATAGCTAATACAAAATAGGCACACAAAAAGGGAAGTTAGAGGATTTCAATATTTATACTATAAGGCTAGTTATCAAGATAGTTTGATATTGATATAAGGGTAAAATATAGATCAATTGAATAACCTAGAGAGTCCAGAAATAGACCAATACATGTATGGCCAATTGATTTGCAAAAAAATAGGCACCAGTGTAACTCAATGGAAAAAGATAGTATTTTAAACACCTGTTGTTAGAACAACTGGGGAGTCATATGAAAGAATAGGACATTCCACCTTTAGCTTGTACCATACACAAATATTATTTTGAGATGGATTATAGACATAAACATAAAACCTACCACTATAAAGTTTCTAGAAGAAACCATAGAAGAAAATCTTGCAATTTTAAGTTAGGCAATGATTTCTGAGACAGAAAGACAAATCATTAGACATAAAAGGAAAAAAAAGTTGGACTTCATCAAAATAAAACACTTATACTCTCTAAGAGACACTATCAAGAACAAGCAAGCTGCAGACTGGGAGAAAATATTGGCATCACATATATTCGTCAAGAAATTTGTATCCATAATACGTTTTGAACTATGCTTGTATGGTTCAGTAATGAAAAGATGAACTGCTCAA
The DNA here is from genome assembly GCA_004027475.1 of Anoura caudifer. Classification (NCBI taxonomy): domain Eukaryota; kingdom Metazoa; phylum Chordata; class Mammalia; order Chiroptera; family Phyllostomidae; genus Anoura; species Anoura caudifer. The sequence continues at coordinate 41,189 of PVKU01008073.1, read as the reverse complement.
TTTTTCCAATGGGCAAAATCTGAATAGACATTTCACAAAATATATACGAAAGGTCAATAAACACATGAAATAATATTCACCAACATCTGTCATTGGAGAAATGTAAATCAAAACCACCATGAGATGCCACTTCACACCCACTGGAATGGGTAAAATTTAAAAGACAGACAATTCCAGGTTCTGGTCAAGATGGCGGTGTAGGTAAATAGAGCACTCGAGTCTTCTCACAACCACAGCAAAATTACAAATAAACTACAGAACAACCATCATCTGGAACTGCCTGGAATCTAGCTGAACAGAAGTCCTACAACTAAAGGCATAAAGAACAAGCCACATCAAGACTGGTAGGAAGGGCAGACACCCGGAATGGGATGGTTCCACACTCCCATGTGGTACATAAAAACTAGGAAGGATATCTCAGCTGCAGAGGTATCCCCCCTTCTGAGGAGCATTGGGTCCCAGGCCCAAACCAGGCCCCCCAGCCCAGGTTTCCAGTGTTAGGGAGAGAAGTCCCCATAACTACTCTCTATAAAAATGAGTGGGGACTGTAGCTGAATAAGACAGGGCTTCTGGAGTCCCAGGTATTTCTCTTAAAGAGTCTATGCACACACTTACTCAGAGTTACTCACTCTGAGTTCCAGTGCTGGGCAGAAGCTCAAAATGCACCAGGGACATACAGGAAGGAATTGGATTGTCTGGTATCAGAGTGAGAGCTGGAGGGACAGCTTTCTCCCAGACAGAAGGGTTGGCAGAGGTTATTGTTCCTATTCTGAGCCCTCTCTCAACAGAGCCAGCAAGCTGTTGCCATATCTGAGTCTCCATCAACCTGGCTCACACTGTTGGCCTCACCCTGGTGATTCCCTAAGATCCCGCCCCACCCAGCTTGCATGTTCACCCAAGCTGTTTCCAGTGGCTTTTCCGTTTTAATGGCCTGTCTTGGCTCATGCTTCAGACTCTCCTAAAATTTCTCAACAAGTAGCATCTGGCCTTGGCATGCCCTATACCTCTCATTAATTGGCCCCAGGCCCAGCACTAGCAGCAGCTGGCCTTGGTTTGCAGCTTAGCCTCCCCTGGGTACCTCCAAGCTCAGCACAAGTAGCAATGATCTGCAGGTCACTTTGTAGCTCATGCTGGTTGGCCCTGGGCAGGACACAGGTAGTTGCTGGCCTTGGCGTGCACCTCCCAGGAGGTCCCAGAGCCACTTCCACAAGTGACATACTCAAGGGGTAAATTCACTGGGCCTCAGAGCCCTGCTTAAGTAAGTCCTGCTCTGTGGGATCAGCTCCTGCACAACTGATTCTCCATGGTGGTCACAGCCAGTCCTTGCAGCCAATCAGCCTGGGGATAAATCTCCTTCATTGATATGCCAACAGCAATCAAGACTCAACTGCAATGGGAGGGTGTACACGGGACACATGGGGAGTGCACCTGCATGACTCAGCTCAGATGAAAGGGGTGGCTTTGCCACTGAACCCTACAGGACACCTACTACATTAGGCCAATCTACCAAGCCTGTGAGATGTAGCAGCTCTACCTAACACATGGAAACAAACACAGGAAGGTTGCCAAAATGAGGAGACAAAGAAACATGTCCCAAATGAAATGAAAGAACAGAACAAAACTTCAGAAAAAAGAACTAAACCAAATGGAGACATGCAATCAACTTGATGTAGAGTTCAAAACAATGGTTATAAGGATGCTTAATGAAGCACTCCTTTAGGGGAAGAGTAGAGAGAACTTCAACAAAGTGATAAGAAACATAAAAACAGAACTAGAAAACAAAAAAATTAGAAATGAAGAATATATTACAAGGAATCAACAGTGGAATAGATGAAGCTGAGAGTCAAGTCAGCAATTTGGGTTATAACAAAGCAAAAAGCACCCAATCAGAATAGCAAAAAGAAAAAAGAATCCAAAAAAAATGAGGATAGTGTAAGGGGCCTCTGGGACAACTTCAAGTGTATATCAGCATTTGTATCATGGGGGTACTGGAAGAAGATAAAGATCAAGAAATTGAAAAATCTCTCTGAAAAAATAATGACAGAATACTTTCCTAACCTAGTGAAGGAAATAGATACACAAGTCCAGGAAGCACAGAGAGTTCCAAACAAGATTAACCCAAAGAGGACCACACCAAAACACATCATAATCAAAATGCAAAAGGTTAAAGACAAGAAAAGAATCTTAAAAGCAGCAAGAGAAAAACAGTTAGTTACCTACAAAGGAGTTCATGTAAGACTGTTAGCTGATTTCTCAACAGAAACTTTCCAGGCCATCAGGAATTGGCAAGAAATATTCAAAGGGATGAAAAGGAAGGATCTACAACCAAGATTACTCTACCCAGCAAAACTATCATTTAGAATCGAAGGACAGAGAAAAAAGCACTTCCCAAACAAGAAAAAACTAAAGGAGTTCATCACCACCAAACCATTATGAGAAAAGACCTTTAAGATGGCAGGGGGGTTGGGAAGATGGGTGAAAAAGGTGAAGGGATTAAGAAGTACAAAGTGGTAGTCACAGAACAGTCATGGGGACATAGCATAGGGAACATAGTCAATAATAGTATAATTCCTATGTATGGTGTCAGATGGGTAATAGATTTATCAGGATGATAATAAGTTACATAAAGCTTAATCACTGGGTGGTACACCTGAAACTAATACAATATTATGTCATTACAATGTCAGCTGTATTGTAATGTATTTTTTCAGTTGTATGTAATACAATTGTATGTAATTATATGTAATTACATTGCATGTAATACAATGTCAACTGTCATTGAAAAATTAATAATTATTTAAAGTTAAAAAAAGACAATTCCAAAATCACATGAAGAGGACAAGGCAGCACTGGAATCTTCATATACTGCTGATAAGAATTTACAATGGTACAATCACTTTGGAAAATATTTGGCAGTTTCCTACAAAGTTAAGCATATACTTATACAGCCCAGAAATTCTACTCCTATGTATTTACCCAAGAGAAATTATATCTAATATATAATATATTAGACAAATATAATTATACTTGTTTATATATGTAATTATATATCCTCCTCATGTAATTATACATAAATGTTTATAATAGCTTCGAGCTGGAAAAAAATCTAAATATTCATTAACAGGTAAAAGGATAAATAAATTAGGCTGTACTGGGACAATGAAATATTACTCTGCAATAAAAATGAGCTACTGATACATTCAATAACATAAATCTATCTCAAAATAATTACACAGAGTAAAAGAAGCCAGAAAAGGGGTACGTATTTTATGATTCATGGGCCTCCGTTTATGTGATATACCAGAATGGGCAAAACTAGAATGTGACAGAAATCAGAGCAGTGGTGGCCAGGCAGTGGTTTGGCATCGGGGACACCAGGAAACTTTCTGGGGGAACGAAGGTGTGCTGCATATTAATTGAGGTGGTAGTTACACAGGTACACGCCTCTATCAAAAGTCATCAACCTGTTTGCTTAAATCATGTAAGTTTTATTGTATGTAAATTATACCTCAATAAAGTTGCTTTTAAAAAAACCATCGGAACAAGATTTTGAGAGCTTCTCAAATTCCTTTCCCTTATGTTGCTAGTTTTTTTCTCATTTTCCCCCCACATTGTTTAATAAGAAAATTATTGGGTGATATGTGGAAGGCTACACTACTCAAGATTCTTTTGGTTTTAAGTGACAGGAATGCAATTCAAAGTAATTTAAGAACAAAAATTGGGTGGCTAGGACAAGTATGTCAGGCAGAACCAGCAGGACCCTAGTGCATCTCATCCCAGGAGTCTGGAAGCCCTGAGCCCTCTGGTGCCCCTGTAGGGACAGTGGCATATAAGGGAGGGCTGATGCACGGCCACAGCCAGTAGCTTGGTAACAATGCTTGCTACCAGGGCAGCCTAGGGGTATATATATTCAATCCATTTTTTCTACTTGTTCTTCTCAGAAAAATAGTGACCATGAAAGAAATGTTGGACTTCTAGGTGTCAGACCTTGTCAGAAACCGTAGGAATTGCTTCCCCTGATTACGAGGGTTCTAACACCTTCCCTTCCTACATAGGGAGAGAGCAGGGAGAAAAAGGAACATGAGTCTTCTTAGACCATTAGAGCTCCCAGAGGAGAGAAAATATTCTGTTTTGCAGCCTAAATTCATCTAGATGGATATTGCAGTGTGTAAAATATATGCCCTTCAAAGCCTCTGAGTTGTTAGCTCTACCCAGGCTTTTATTCTTCTGGGTTCAGGCATTCTAGTGGGGCCAAGTTTGAATCCACATGAGAGGGGATCAGGATCCACCTCTTGGCATTTGTAGGGGCACCCAATACTAAGGTGTTGTATGTGCTCGATACAAGGCCAAGCTCTTGGTAGTGCTAGGAGGAAAGATGGGAGGAGGGAGGAAGGGAGGCAGGGAGGAAGGAGGGAGACAATACATGAAATCACAGAGTTATTCTCCAGCCAAACTGAACAACTCATTGAAGTTGCATAGCTCTGGATCCACCTCTGTGCCACCACTATGCTTGGAGAACCCTCTCCTGTTTGTGCCACCTCCCCTAGTGTCTTCCCTTGTCCAAATGTCACCCATCCTTCAAGACACAGCAGCATGACACAGGAAGAGGCCACCTTCCATCCTACTCTCCAGGAGCTCCCTCCCGCCCACTTGGCCACTCCATTAAAAGACCAGCCCAGCCTTATTAGCAAGTCTATAGCCTCAGGAGTAAAAAAAGTGCTGTTCATCCCATTTATAGGGCATATTATTCTCATCAACGGCTTTTAGAGGATTTTGCTAATGGCTCGGGGACTGTACGCACCACCACAATTGAGACATAGCTAATAAATTAAGTTTTGTGGACATAAATCAGCAGGTATGCTTATTCAGCTGTTACACCTCACTTAGAAGTAGGCTTCACACCTTAAGATGAAGTATATTTCTATTCAGGAGTTGTAATGGCCTTGTTAATGGAATATTAATTACCGTAGTTGTTGGACAGCAAGATGTCTGTTTCTGGTCTCTTGTCACAAGTGTTCTTAGATAAAAACATTTTTCCAACTTTGTGTCACTGTGGTTGATGGATCTTAGCTAAGCCTATTCCACTGTCCCCAGCAGAAGGACAAAATGAAGCTTACCATCCATCAAGGAGTCAGGTAAACAAAACCTTAAGAGATAATAGTGGCAGTGTGCTGTCGACCTTCCCCAAAGGACTCAGTGGCGAGGAGGGAAAGTTGGGCTGAGAGTCAGCAGGCCTGGCGTCTTGACTCCTGTCATAGTCAGTTCAGGTTGGCATACCAACAAACATTTGTTTCTCAAGTTCTGGAATATGGGAAGTCCAAGATCAAGGTACCAGTAGATCTTGTAGATGGCCGCCTTCTCACCGTGCGCTCACATGGCCTTTCCACAGCACATGCTCATGGAGAGGATGAGATCTTGGTCTCTTCCTCTTTCTAAAGGGCACTAATCCCATCATGAGGGCATCATCCTCATAACCTCATCTAAACTTAATCATCTCCCAAAGGTCCCACCTCCTAATATAATCATATGAGGGGTTTAAGGTTTCCACCTATGAATTCTGGGAGGATACATACATTCATCCCATAATTCCTCCACTCCAACAATCACCAGCAGTATGATCTTAGGCAAGCCACTTGCACTCTCTGGGCCTCAGTTTCCCATTTATGGCATGGGTAACTTGTTACATAATAAAGTAACAATGGATAAAACTTAATGAATGCCCAACCCTTAGAAAGATGTCAATACTGGACCATTTGGTGATTATCTCACTAAGACCATGAGAGAAACACTACTTCCCAAGGATAGAATGGATTTGGCCTAGAAGAGGGTAAAAGTTCTCTAGCAAAAAGAAACATTCTTGCACTGTGAAGAAAACTCCCTTCTTGCTCCCAATGCACGAGGATATCTTTGGCCCCAAACTGTACGATGGAAGAACTGGAGAAGAGTGGGCCACTGGACCATGCAAGGTGGGCCAGAGAAAGGGGCACAGCAGGCCTCCACATTTCACCAGCAGCATCGGGGCTGCAGCAGCCCAGGCATCAGCCGTGAGGGGAAGCAGCTGGGTCCAGGGTAATCGGCTTCGGGGATGGCAGTGCATGGCTCTGTCATCAACGGTGCGGGCTACCAAAAGTGACTCTGAATTTGAGAAAGCGGGACCATACCATGAGAATACCTTGAAAAGGAGTATTTTCTAGCAAGAAGTTAGATGATAATTGAACCATGTGGGAGCAGGGGCATGGGCATTGGTGACCCTGCCCTGGTCTTAGACAGGTTGGTCCTGAAAATGTGCTTCGCACAAGAAAAGGCAACTAAGGACCTAGCACACCTGGGTCCCAGTCCCGGCTGTGCCCCCAAATCAGTGTCCCATCTTAGACAAGCCCCCACAGCTTTCCCTCCCCAGGTTCTTTCTCCCAACCCAATGATCTCAAGGTCAAACAGACTCGTCCTCTGAGAAATACTAGTTAAAATTGCTTCAGAGCACATATCACTTTTTTCCCTTCATCTAGGGGAAAAATTCTCAGACCTGGGGACCTGCTGGAAGAAATTTCTTTCTTTGCATCCATTTAGCATATCAATTCTCACATTTTCTGCTTGAACTTCAGAGCAAAGGACTAGAAAGCTGAGCCTTTGCCTCTTTAATGCAGCATTTTACATATTCTCCTGGACTCTTTCAGGTCCTCTTTGCCCTTGAGTCGCCCACCACACATCAGCCCTGCTCCCGGACTGAGGCCAAGGCCCATTCTCTCCACAGCTAATTGGGGCAGCAGCCCTTCCCACACATACTCCGCTCCTCCTGCAGATAGAAGTCCAGCCCAAAATGGGATGCAGAGAAGGGGTGGAGAGTAAGAAATAAGCAATGAGACCCTCAGAAGTGGGGCAAGAGATAGGGAGTTGCAGATGCAAGGTGGTTGGAGAAAAGCTATTGGTTTGCAAGGCTAATAGAACAAAACCAAAGTGACTGATGTTCTGCAATGAGCCACTGGACTGCAAGAGGCCATGAAGCCCAGAAATTGAAATCCAGAAAGAAAAAGACACATGCCTAAGATTATACCATCTTTAAGCATAAGAGTATGTACACCAGTCCTTTCATCCAATTTCAGGCCCAGAATTTTTGGCATAATGCCACTATCTTCGCCTTTCCCTAAGGAGACCCTAGAATACCTAAAGTTTGTAGAAGGGTCTCCCATTAGTTATATACTTTTATAGATGGCAAAAAGGACCTTAATTTTCTTAACCATAACATAAAGGATGTGAATGAAATCAGGAACAGCAAATGTCTGGCACGCATGTTGCCACTGACCATTCCTACACCCATGGCAGACATCACTAATCAATGACAGAAGTCTTTCCTCATGAACCTCAGACTCTTTCTCCACGCAGCATACAGACAACCACTGCTACTGAGTAGGAGAGGACACAGAAAGTGAAGACTATTTGTAAGTGCTATACAAACCTTTTCTGAGGCTCATTCAGCCCCAATAGGCTACAACTCTGCAACTACTACTTCTGTGGAACAACAGGCCACCTGTCTCGGACCAGAAGAGCTGATTCTACTCCCAGCTCTGCTATAGCTCACTCTATGTGGGAAAGACAATTAAGCATCTCTGAGCATTTGTTGCATCAGTTTCATGACCTTTAAAACCACTTATTTCAATTCCATAAACATTAGTTGGGCACCCACTATGCGCCAACCACTGCCATCAAGGGAATAAAGAAATGTGACAGGCTCCCTACCCTAGAAGGAAGGCAGAGGGATGAAGGAATATCATTGATTTCTGAGGTGTAGTCTGATGCTAGTATTTTGCTAATACGACACTAAAAAGCACAAGACGTTGTCATGGGACTCATAAGTCCCGAAGCTTCCCCAGGCTGGAAGCTCTCCCCAAGGCAGGAGTGTGGGGTTACCAATGAGGGGATCTGACCTCCGAGCAGCTGTACCATAACCTGCTGTTGTTCATGCTCCTGAAGTAGAAGGCAAGCGCTACTTCTGGGCCAAACCTTTTGAGGCTCATGTTCCAGACTTTAGGACCAGAAAGACCTGAATGTAAATTCCAGCTCTGTCACTTAGTAGCCTTGTGACCTTGGGCTGTCCGCTCACTGGCTGAACAACCAGTTTCCTTATCTGAAAAACGAGAATAATCATCACTGCTGAATTGGGTTGTCTTGTACACTACTCATCAAGCAAGCCTGTAAAAATGCCTGCAACGCGATGCCCTGAATGAGTTCACGTCCCCATCCTTCCTCTCCTTCACACTCCCCATGCTAAGGAGCCGCAGCACCCTCACTGCAAGAGCGAGTCCCTGGGGGCTTTTAGAAAAGAGAGATGCCAAGGTCTCACCTCAGACCTGAATCAGAGCCTCTGCAGATGGAGCCCAGAGAGTCCTACTTTTCGACGCCCCCCTTCCCAGAACACAGAAGGTGCTAATGTGTAGCCATAGTTGAGAACCACTGTTCTGGCTGTTAGTCTGGCTGTATTCCAGAGAAACAGAACCAATAGGAGATAAAAATACAGATATAGATATAGATATACATATACATAGATACATAAATATAGATAATGATAGATACAGAGATAGATATAAAGAGATTTATTATAAGAAATTGGCTCACAAGATTATAGAAATGAAGTCCCAAGATCTGCAATGAGCAAGTTGAAGACTCAGGGGAGCTGAAGTTGTACATTCCAGTCCCAGTCTGAGTCCAAGGCAGGAGAAGAGCGATGTCCTCGCTCAGCAGTCAGGCAGAAGTTCCTTCTCACTCAGCATTCTTATTCTATTCAAGACTTCAACTGGCTAGAAGAGACCCACCCACACTAGCGAGGTCAATCTGCTTTACTCAGTCTACAGACTCAAATGCTAATCTCATCTAGAAACACCTTCACAGACCCTCCCAGAATAACGTTTGACCAAATATCCGGCACCTTGTGGTCCAGTCAAGTTGATAAAATAAACTCAGCCAACTTCTCCGTACTTCCCAGATTCCCCATCCCCTTGGCTTTGTTCATACAGTTTCTTCTCCCTGGAATGCCTCTCCCCAGCCCCAGTGTTTTGCTGATCAAACTCTGCCCATCCAACTCAAATGGTCAAACTTTTCCCTCGAGGAAACCCGCCATGAGCCTCTCCTGGAATTCTGGGAACACAGGTGCCAAGGTGGCCCTGAGCTTTACACCTGTGAAAATCTAACCCTCCCTCACAACCCTGCCTCCATGAGGCAAGGTGAGCAAATCGTCAAATCCTTGGGGAAGGAAAAAAGTAGAAAAGGGTTTGGGCTACCTGCTCCATCATTAGGGACCGATTTGTTGGAGGTAAAGACAATACAGGCTGGATGTTTCCAGGAACAGCAGGCTTCACTGAGGCCACATTACAGAATCCCCAAGTTTCTCCAGCTCTTCTCCAGCTCACACCAGCATCCCAATCTGCCTACAGCAAACTGCAGCCCCCACAAATCTTACCTGTATCCGTACGGAAATGTCCAAGGGAAATCGTGTTTCTGCCCCTGCCATCTTCAGCCATGTCTGCAGGGCACTCTCACCCCAGTGCCCTTGGGAAGAACACCCTCTCCTGTGTGGAATGCTGGAACTCCCTCCTAATCTGAGGTCGCACCGTGTTCCTAGTGAAAGCAGGTAGGAGGCTGCTTGGCCTGGTGCTGCCTGTGCCTTCCACACAGGGTCCCTAGAAAACATAGCTCACCCCTAGGCTCCAATGCCCATTCGCTGGGCAGGAGGGCCAGACCGCAGGCTGCCCTCCCAGGTCCCTACTTCTGCCTTCACAGCCCTACCCATGAGCCTTGCCCCGGGCCAATCAACTTGTGCAAATGGATGGACGCCCAGTGAGGTGACCTGCCTGGGCTCAGACAGGACCGTACTTACTTTACACTTCTTGGAAGCACGATAATCCGTCTTCCAAATCCGGGCGGGGAAAGCACTTCAGACGGGATGGCCCAGCCACTGGGCAGCTTGGGGAAGCCCCACTCTCCCTTGGCTGGTTTCCCAGTAGTCACCCCCAGCTCTGTGAGTCCTCACCGTGGGGAAGGAACAGAAGGCTACTCCTCTGGGAATCTTCGTCATCTGCTTTACTTTACTCAAATATCTAAAGTTAGCTCTATTCATTTTTTCTCTATTTCTCAACAATTATTTTCCTTTGCTTCCTTCCCCAGAGGCCTTGACGGGCCCCTTGGCCCACCAGCCCCTTTTTTCTCAGCGTATCAACCCTGCTGCCAAAAGCTTGCTCCCCAAAAAATGGTGTCACCAATTTTTAGCAGGATCTGGAGCTCACAGCTGTTCTAGCGCCTGTTTAATTCTCTTCAGCCCCATCTTCTCCCCCTTTTCTTCCAGATGCACCTGCGAGCACACTGGGGCACCTGGAAGGCAGAGAATGTTGCCCCGCCCCCATGCTCCTCTGGCTGTGGGAAGAGGCCTCGGAGCTTGTTTTTCCTGGGAGGGGCAGTAGTCAAAAAGTAAAGGATTCAGAGTTCCCATCAGAGGGCCTGAATTCAAATTCTAAGACCCCATTTCCTAGCTGTGTGCGAGCCATTTAAGCTCTCTGATTCTCAGTTTTCTTGTCTGTAAAATGGGCACATTATAACATCTAACTCCGAAGCAGCTGGCGGTTATGAACTGAGATAGTGCTGGACTAGAACTTCACAGGCCCATTCCTGTAGTTCCCCAAACCCCACCATGCCCAGCACAGAACCGTGTGCCCCTCTGGTGCTCAGACTGCGTTGCTTGAAATGAGCCCCTGAAATCAGGCCTCGGAACACGGATGCGAAGTCTGTGTTCTCAGATGCCGGCCACAGCAGAAGCCAAAACCAGGCAACACAAGCGACAGACCATGTGCTCCCCACGCAAGCTGCAAGACTGGCAAAGCGGGTGTGAGATTAATGGCTTTTCTGTACAACAAAGGCCTCCCTGCAAAGCGGCAGAATTCGATATGCAAACCCCACCACCCAGGCCTCAGACCCCATCCTCCTGGCTGGGTGGACAGCGGCAGCTTGAACCCCATAATGTATGCGCGCTCTGGCTGCTGGGCCCCAGTTATTATTCATTAGGGTTTTCTATTACCCGGTGATAAATGATGCCCCCAGGCTGGCGTTGCCCCCGGAATGCTTATTACGGCTCACTTAAGTAGGCGTTGATTTAGCTTAAATCGGTTGTTCGGTTCAGCCCAGACACAGGCCTGCCCCAGCTCTGCCTCGAACACTCCCTTCACCAAGGCCTAATTGAATTCTAACTACTTGTGGCCTCCTGTTAGGGAGGGGTGGGGGAGGGGGCCCAAGCCCGGTGGTCTCTCCAGCCCTGTGTAATCCTAATTTGATAAGGGTCTTCCCTTTGACTCCAGACAATAAATTTTGACAAGTCACTCCAATTAGGCCAGAGAGAACTTCCTGGATGGACTGGGCTCACAGGGAAGTGATGAGACCTCAGGTAGAAGCAGTCCTTGGGGTGTCACTGTGACCATCCTTAAGTCCTGCCCCTACATGAGGCCACTCAGGCCATGGCGTCCATGAGCTGCCCTGATCCATCCATCAAATTGTTTGCCAAAGCGGACAGAGCCCGCCCTGGCTGTCCATCCAACACAGCTGGTGTCCCTGGGAAGAGAACGCTCACTCTAGGGGCATTATGGCCACGACAGCTAGGACCAGGACCATTCACTCAAGCGGCAGAGATTCCGTGAGCACAGAGTGTGGGCCAGGTGCTGGCGCAGGCACGAGGCACACAACAGTAAACAAAACAGGTTTCTCTGCCGTCATGGAGCTCGCATTTGCAGGGCTGCATGCGGCCCAGGATGGCTGTGAATGCGGCCCAACACAAAATCACAAATTTACTTCAAACATCATGAGATTTGTTTTGTGATCACATGTTGCAATGTATTTAATGTGTGGCCCAAGACATTCTTCTTCTTCCAATGTGGCCCAGAGAAGCCAAAAGGTTGGACACCGCTGTTAGAGTTTTACTTATTTATTGCTGATTATGTGCCAGGCATCGTTTTAAGAGCTTCTCCCATACCACACTGGCCACCACAACCTTGTACTGATTTTCCCTATTTTACAGAGAAAGCAACTGAGGCTTGGGAAACATTCACTGACATGCTCAAGGCCACTTAAATGATAAGAGGTCAGTAAGTGAGAGAGCTGAATTCGAACAGAGGCCTTCAACCAGAGCGCTGCACGACCTCCTGTCTGGATTGTTACACGTTATTGCACAATTGCGTCTGCCTAGCACATTACAGGTTATAATCTCGCATTCGTCAACAATGCCCAGCACAGCCTCCTGGGCAGTAGGTATGGTGTCACCATCTATAGCCCCCGGGGGTAAGAACAGGGGCTCGTGATCAGGCGGACCTAGATGAGAATCTTTGCCCTGCCTCATACCTGCAGTGCGATCCTGGGCAAGTTACTGATCTTTTCTGGGCCGCCATTTCCTCGCCTTTAAAATGGGTTGTAATAACAGTACAACCTCAGAGGTTATGAGAATTAATTTGGAAGTTGTGTGTAGAGCACTCAGCACAGGACCTCACGTGTAAGAAACTGTGGTCTTGAGTCTCGGCAGGAAGAAGGCTATGCCCAGGAGATCACCCATTCCTGGTGGGAAACAAGAAGCTGCCTTCCAGACGGAGACAGGGCAGGAGGGCGTCAACAGGAAGCCAGACCGAAATCTCGGACGGACATGAGAGCAGAGAGTTCCTGCAGGGACAGAGAAGGAGGCACAAAACTTCAAGGGCACAGGAAGTCCTAGGGTTATTTTATGTCATCTGCTACTGTAGTGAAGTTTCTTTCTCCCTTACTGAAGTTCTTTTTGAAAAATACCATCTATAGCAGCAGGGGCACTAATAATAATAATAATAATAATAATGGCACTCATCAGACACTATGAATGTACCAGATCTACACTCCATGTTCTGTACACCTCAACTCATTTAACTCCCCCACAACCCTCTGAGGCAGGTGCCATCCTTACCCATTTTACAGAAAAGAAACTGAGGCTCAAATAGATGAAGGAATTTGCACAAATAATTTAGCCATAATCAGTAAGCAGCTAAAACGGATTTCAAACCTGACTGTATCTAATGCCAAAGCTCTCCTTCTTACCTACGGGGTTTACCTTTCCTCAGAGGGGGGCACAGTGCCCACCCCACCCCCACCCCCTGATGGTATTCGGAGGTAATTTTATGAGCCCTCTTCCTTTACCTTGTTCCTAACTTTCCTAAGAACTCTGCAAGCTGAGGAAGACCTGAGAACGGCTAAAAGTTGGAAACAACCAGCACCTTGAAGGTGGTCAAAAACTGCAGAGCAATTTTCAAATAAATGAGCAGATAATAAAAATGTTCCAAGCCATCAATCACATCCTTAATGTAGTCTCCCAGCTTTCCTTCCTGTTGTTGGCATTTTCTTTTAATTAAACATGGAGATGCTTTGCCTGTTTTTTTCCCTGAGCTTCTGAACTTGCTACTTAGCTCTTGGCCAGAGCCAGTAGGGAGACAGCGATTCCAGCAGCTGGATTCTTCAGAGAGGAAGGGATGTCCAGGGTACTTACCTAGAAAGCTAGGTCACCTCCCATGGGGCTCAGTCCCTTGTTGGCGGTCTTCCAGTGTAACAGGACCCACGCAGAGGTGCCCACCACCCTCACTCCCCCGGGGCAGTGCCACATGCTGCACAGCACTCCCCACATTGATCCAAGGCTGGAGAAAGTCTTCCTTCGACAAGGTCACCTTTGGCTGTTAATAAGGCTCAGCTATGGAATTATTCATCAGCTTTAAAAAAAATACATCATTTTCATCATAAAAAATAATATAACTATGTTACAGAAGAATTGAAAAATAGAAAGAAAAGAAACAAAAATAAGGCATAATTCATTTACCCTGACACAACTACTATTAGCATTCTTGGTATGTTTCCTGTCTCCTAAGCTCTAGGCTTCGCTGCGTTGTAACCACGGTGCTCTCACAATCCTCTAGCTGTTTTTTTTATGGCCTGACTTTACATCCTAAACATTCTTTGGTATCTTAGACAATCTCCAGAACTGTCATTTGAATGACTGCCTAGCACCTCGTGAAGCTGTGCCATCGTTTACTTAGCTGTTCTAGGATGAACGGCACTATTATAAGTAATGCTGCGATGAACATGTTTGTATTTACTGTTTTCTTCCCTGATCTTTGGGATTCCTTCCTCAGATAACCTTCCAACACAACTGCAGTACCTGGGTCAAAAGGCAGGATCAGTTTCCTGACTCAGCATTGATGCCACACCCGTAGGAAAGCTTCTGAGTTGCTGCAACATTTTCAGCATCAATGCTATCTTTTTATTCTCAATTGCTTAAGAAACACACACACACACACACACACACGCACATGCACACACACGCACACGCACACACACAAAAAAACCTCTTTGTTGTTTTAATTTGCTTTGCGGGGAGAGAGTGTCCTGGAGAAGGGTAACAGGATCCTGTTGTTTTTAAGAGTGAAGAGTCTTGGCCTCAGATAAGCTGAGGTTGAACACGCGGTTCTGCCATTCTGTGAGCTAAATACGCAGCCGTACTTAATTCTCTCTAGTCCCGACTGGTCTTCTCATCTGTAAAGCGAGGATGCTGGTGCCATCTACCCTCTGTGGGCATTGGGATTAGATGAAATGATTTATCTCAGTCAAATTCCTGTCACGTGATTAATGCTACCTGTTTCTGGTTGTAGTTTATCAATAACTTTAAAGCACTAAGAAGTCTGCTTACACCATCAATAAACGTTTATGAAGGTTTTGGGGCTTGGTCTTGTCTTCCAAAAGGTTCCATACTGGTGGGGGTTAAACAGAGAATAAAACAACTGCTTCGTGTTACAAGTAAATTCAGAATAATCCCTGGTGGTGCTGCATAAAGAGATACAACCTAAGGAGCTCGGGGGCAGAGCCACGCAAATCTGGGGGAAAGTGGGGAGCAAAGAGGACATTATGGGAAAGTCACAAGTGGAGATGCTTTCCTGGGTGGGGGGGACCTAGGGAGGGGCACTCCAGGTAAGGGACGAGCATGAGCAAAAGCCTAGATGTGGGGAGTTTCCCCCAGAGCAGATATGGGAACAGCCACTAGCCCCACTGGGTTCATGGGCTGCAGACCTGGCCACACCAGGCAGCTGATCCGACTCCAGGAGCAGCCTGCTTCCTGGAGCTCCCTGCTGGCTCCCTCTGCCTTCTCACTAGAGGTCATATTCAACAGGGCCCTGTGGGGGGAGGGATATTTACATTACAAAGCTTCTCTCTTACAGCTGATTCTTAACATCCCTAGAGATAAAGGGTACTAATAAACAAGGCCGTCCTATCCAGAACCCCAGAACGCTAATCAGCGCCTTGTCAGAATGGAAAGCCCTGACGAGGAGGGGAGGGGAGAAAGGGTGTTGTGTTTTGCCAGGAAACTTCACTTTGAGATTCCCTTTCTCAGGGTCTAGCTGCTTCCACTGTCCATAGCCCAGTAGGGCATTATGGCTGGAAGCATCAGGCATAACTCAATATAAGGGAAGTTTTGAAAAAATCTAATGTCACCAATACCTCCTCCATCAAGCCCTCAGCATCCCCACCCCTAATCGATGGCTTCCTCCTCAGTGCTCACACGTGCCTCTCCATCCCCTCTCACAGCCCCAGCCGCGCTCGGTTTCCAGCTAGCTGCAACTTATCTTACCCCCTGTATGCACCTGCTAGGTGGCTCAGTCCATTCGGGCTGCTCTAACAAAAATACCATAGACGGGGCCGCTTAAACAACAATTATTTATTTATTCCTCACAGTTCTGGAGCCTGGGAAGTCTGAGATCAAGATGCTGGCAGATTCAGTGTCTGGTGAGGGCCCACTTAGGATGTGATTGATGGCTTAGAACATTTTTATTATCTGCGCATTTATTTGAAAATTGCTCTGTGGTTTTTGACCACCTTCAAGGTGGTGGTTGTTTCCAACTTTCAGCCGTTCTCACGTCTTCCCCATGGAGCAGAAAAGGCAGGGGCGGGGCGGGGGGTACCCTCTGGAGGCCCTTTTGTAAGACCACTTATCCCACTCATGAGGGTCTGGCCCCCATGATCAAATCACCTTCCACCTCCCAGAGCCATCACATCGGGGTTAGGTTTCAACTACCTATGAATTTGCGGGGGGTGGAGTGGGGGCACTTGAGTTTGTAGCAATGGCAGATTCCTCGAGGGCAGAGAGGCAGTGTTTGTCTCAGCCTTTGTTTCTTTCAATCCTGTTATGGAACTCACTCCAAAGTCACTGAAGCAAAGCAGTCAAACAGATGGGGATTTACCTGGACACAGGGCGAAAACTGACCCTTGTGAGCAAGACTGGGACCAGGGATCCCAGCACTTCAGCATCTTTAAGCCTCTCCTCTTCCTCCCTCCTCCTCCTTCTTCCTCTCTCTCCTCCTCTCTCTCCCTCTCGCTTCCTCAGATCCACCAGATCTCTTGTCTCCTGTCCACACGTTAATTTCTTCTTTTCCTCTCTGTAGACCAGCTTCTCCTTGCTCGGATCCCAGAAGAGCCTTCCTACAATATCTCAGTTCAATCCAGCAGCTTCAAATGACCCAGACTCACTTCAGTCTTGATTCCAAATTTCAAGAAGAGGAAAGGGGATATATTGACCCAGTTTTTGTCAGATGTCCACCCCTGATCCAAGGGCACTCATGACACCTAACATTTACAAAGCGCTTTCTAATCCCAGGTGTCGCTCTAGAGGCTTATACGTATTTACTCACTTAACCCCTATAACAGTAGGCCACTGTTAGCCACATTTTACAGATGAGACGAGTACTATAACAAAAAGCTGGTGTGCATGACAAGATTCACATAGCTAGTAAGGGAAAAAGCTATGACAGGAACCGAGGAAGTGTGACTCTAGAGCCCAGGCTTTTAACATTGTACTACATTGGTCTTGGACTGTGTGGACAATGGACAGAGCCCCGGGGGGAAACAGGCTGCAGTTTTCCATCCTCAGGGCTGGCAGTTGTCAAAGAAACACCAACCTTAAAAACTCTTTAGTCCTGTTCAAAGCAGTGGATGGATGAATGGATGCGCAAATGGGAAGAAATTTGACAATGCCATCTACTCCTTGCTCAGCCCATTCCACAGCAAAAGACTATCAGCTAAAGCACAACTCTTGACAGTATCCTTCAAGTTTAAAGACAAGAAGAGAGAGGGAACTAGGGTTTTTTGTTCCCTTTCTTTCAGGACTTGGATGTTGAAGAGACAAAAGTTGAAACTCCTAGGCAGAAAACATAACCTATTCTGGCTTTTACTCACTGGATTATCCCAGATGAGGAAAGGATGACAGAGAATGCTGGGAACATAAAGAACCAAAGTAGCTAAGCCATTAGGGAGAGGAAGAAGAGAAGGATGGAGCTTCTGGGGGGTTTCTAGGTAAGGCAGAGACCATGGCACACAGCACCTGTGATGGGCAGCTGCTGTGTGAGCAGGAGGTGTGGGCACTGGGACAAGGTCATTGGACACTGAGATCTGTGGCCTTTGGACCCACATGAAGCAGCTCCTGTGACTGAATGTAGCGGAACAGCTGGGGAGAACCCCTTCTTCTAAACACAGGGCAAGCTTGGATAAGAAGCTAATCCGCTGAGATCAGAGTGGACTGCAGACCAGGGTCGCCTGGCTGAAACCCTGCAGGATGTGTGTGCTGCTCAGCAGCGGAGGGAGGGTAAGAAACAGAAACCCAGCTGAAGACTTGATCTTGCTGGCCTAGAGGAGTGAGTACGCCAAACAGGTTAATTCTGATGTAGGGAATGAAAAGAAGTGTGCTACCTCTTAACTCCAAACGCCCAATAAGCCAGTGTTGTTCCCCGAGAGGAAGAGGCTGTGTGAATCCTTCTTCCCAGCACTGGCTTCCCCGTGACTCATGGGCCCTCCCAGGTTAATGTTGCTTTGCCTCCCATGAATCCTAAATACAGAGTATGTAGACCCTCTACTCAAAATTCTTCAATATCTTTCTAGTCTTCTCAGATTAACATCTAAACTCTCTAGCTAGCCTGCAAGGTCCTTCATGAGATGTCCCCAACTGACCCTCAGCTTCGTATCCCCACACCTTCCTCTCCCAGAGTCACACTGGCCTTCTTTCAATTTCTTGAGCAAGCCTTCTTGTTTCAAGAGCTTTGGGCCCTCTATTCTCTCTGCTTGAGTGTTTTTTCTCCCAAACACCTGCAGCTGCTCAGAAATACGCCCCCGCCACACACACACACACCCCACCTCTCACTATCCTTCAGCTCTCAATCTCCCTAGAATGCCTACAATGTTGGGTCTTAAAATCAGCTTGCACGAAAGTGTTTCATCCATCTGGCCCCTCCAAAAAATGTTCTTATTAAGTCAATAGTGCATTTCCTAATCAATGGTGTGTTTTACATTTTAAAAACTACAGTAATTGTTGAATGAATAAAACACAAGCCTTCTGCTCCTTCCCCTACAGCCATTCTTCTCCAATTCCAAGACCAGCCCATCCGCTCCCTTTTCCCCCAACTGTCCTGTCTGTACCCTCGCCCTGTTCTGACTTCTGGTGTAGTCACTCAGTCCACACGCACTCTCAGAAAACTCCAGACAGGACTGCCTTCTTTACAAAGTTGGGGGAGGGTAGCCCACCGTTCATTGTGGAAACCCTGAGATCCCATAGGTTCAAAGGTCCTGATGCCCTGTCCCATCTGAGAGTCTCTGATCTCTAACAGTCTGAGCAGCCAAACACTTGGGTGGAGTTTCCTGCAGAAGAACCAAGATTTTTTTCAATGTTCTAGACTGAATTATTATAGCCAGAGGGAGCCATTCATCAGCTCTGACACTGCAGGAAGCTTCCTAGGCAAACAGCTTTATTGCTGCGTGAGATTAACCCAGACTGTAGTAATTTGTAACAAAGATAAGAAAATTGCACTGGTCTCTTAGAAATAAATCTGAATTCCAGTGTGGACAAAGGGGATGTCAACTTGAAATCTGCTATTTCAGATATGATCAGATTTATAACAGCTCCTGACGAGTATAAAAAGCCAAGCGCAGCTTTTCGATGGAAGGGTCGTCTCAGGACCCACCGTTATGAAATCAATTTAGCTAGTACTCCTCTCAGGCCCATAGCCTGGGCCCCACCTAACTTACATGAAAGATTGTTTGGCCTGTTTGAGAATCACTCTCTCATTCACCGGACTTCGTAATATGAGATGTCATGCATGGGGCAACCACTGGGGGAGGGGATGTGAGGTCAGGGAACCTGCCTCTAACCAGGTGTAAGATCTTGACGAACCAGACAATGGCAGAGGCCCCTCCCGAAACCGTTGTGAGGAGTAAATAAGATAAGAATGTGAAAGTGGAATACAGATGCTAGTTATTAACGAAAGTCTGTTAACCTAATGGATACTGTGGGGCCGTGCTGGACATAGACCCTCCAACCCCCATAGTGGAAGGCTCGCCGGAGGTCCCCTGGCCAGAAAAATGTGTATGGCTTTGGAAATAGATTGCAATTCCCTCCTTATCTCCTTTTGGGAGCAGCTTCTTGTCCTGCATGACTGCTTCTTGACCTTTTCTCTCTGCACTGAGGTCGTGCGGTTTGGAGTCCCTCGCAGACACATGCCCGCTTCGTCTGAAACCCCTTAAACCAAGTCTCTGACTCAGGGAGATGCAATTCTGCGTTGCCCATCTGCCACCGTCGGTGCTCCGTGTAATGTGAGTAATAGAGGCTATGTCTGCTCCAGCCAGTCCTCCTGGGGGTTTTTTCAGCTTATCCAAACAAGCAGTCCAGATCCCCGGGCTCGGCCTCCTGCGTCACGGATACCCAGGGTTGAGCTCTTACAACTGCTCTGGGCAAGGACATAACTTCATCAGCTTGGCCTCGTTTAATCCTCCCAATAATCACACACAGAGGGCAGTGTAAGTATGTCCATTTACAAATGAAAAAAGTGAAGGCCAGAGAAGTTACAGAACACCCCCTGCCAAGGTCACACAGCTGTTAAGGGGCATGACATGGATTTGAACACCTGCTCCCGGCCACCTACAGTGCTTTCCACTGTGCAGCAGTCTCTCTGTGTTAGCTACAGAGATATAAAAGTGACGTTTGTGTGATACCAGGCCCGCAGAGCTCACAGCCTGGCTGTGCGTAACACATACCCACAAATAAGAGCCTTTACTACATGGATAATAAGTCAAGCTCTTTGCCTGCTTGCATGTGCCAGACACTGTTCTAGGTAAATATCATTGGTTACTTCCATGACCAGAGGGGGAGGTGGACACTATTACTGCCCCATTGTATGGAAAAGAGAGCCTCAGTGAGGTTACAGGACTTGCCTGAGATCATCCTCTCATAGGGAGTGGAGATAGTTACAGAACCTGGGCTATGTCCTTACTTTTCTATTATAAGAGGAGATGCTACAAGAGAGAAATGCTAGAAGAACCATGGAAATCTGGGCTTAAAGAAAACCAAAAACTTCTCAAGCAGCTGCACATCCTTGAGCTGAATGTTGAAATAAGAGCAGAAGTTTGTCCAGCAAACAAACAGGGAAACCAAGCAAAACCTCAGATTGCCCTGTGACCCTGAATGACATAACCCATGCTGTGCCGAATGCAGTCACCATCATCCAGCTGTGCGACACAGCAGGACAGTCAGCTGCACTGAGTTGGCTGTTGGGAGGTTCATCTAAAGGACAGGAACTCAATTACCCATCTCCACACACCCAAGGCCCGCGCAGGTCTAGCCCCAAGTGAGCACCATTTGTGGACCTGAAATAAGTCCATAGAAACTGGGACCTAGAAGGGCTCTTGAAGATGGGGCCATCCAAGGTCCTCATTGTACAGGGCGCAAACTGAGACCCAACAAAGGAAAGAAGGAGGGAGGCCTTTTAAGTTCCATATGTACATGGGTACAGAGGGTCCCAAGGAAAAGGGGGCAGGAAGGAAGCAGAGTGGAACCAGGGAGCTAGCTTTCACCGTGAACTGGGTCTGGGTCGAAGGCCTGAGTTAAGGTGCTGATGAGGACAGAAACTATTAAAAGGAGGTCACTAAGCATGGAAGTTGTCACTCAATGGACCTCAAATTGATTTGGGGTTCTGCCTCCCACTGGCTATGTAACTCGGACAAACAAATGTCTCTCTTTCCACATTTGGAGAAGTAAGATAATAGGGTCCATTGTGAAGTTATTTTGAAGATTAAGGGAAATGATGCAAATAAAGAATGGGCGCATAGTTAATGCTCAATAAATAGTAGTAAAAATAGTAGTGATTACTAGGGTCTGAGTTACACTTCTTTTTTCCCTTGCCAACCCTAATCAGTAGCCTATTGAGTTGATTCCCTTTCATGCCACCCCTCTCCCTGCCTGAGGGAGCTTCTCCCAGGGACTCAGAGATCTGCAAAATTGGTGAGATTCAGTGGTGATTCAGCCCCACTAGGATGGCCTAAAATATCATCTTAAATGAGAGAACAGGAAGATGTGGATTCATCTGAGAGAGTTTGTTTTCACCAACAGGTGTGGGCAGAAGACCCATCAGGAGAGTGACCCAGCCTGCGCCCCAGTCCTCGCTTTGTCCTCTCTCTGAAAAGGTAGGCCCACTGAGAAGTGAACCCTTTCTTATGTCCTCAAAACCCACAGCATCTCTGAAAAACAAGAATACAAGTTCCAAGATTTTGCAATACAGCACAGATGCTTAACACAATCTAGTAGAGACAAGACAGAGCCCTGGTTGGGCAGCTCAGTTGGTTAGAGCATTGTCCCAATACACCAGCGTTGTGGGATCGATCCCTGGTCGGGGCACTTACAGGAATCAGCCGATGAGTGCATAGATGGGTGGAATAACAAATTGATGTTTCTCTCTCTCTCTAAAAAATTGATTAAAAATTAAATTAAAAAAATATAAACAAGATGGGGCCTTCCTTTTAGAAACTTACAGAAGAAAAGTTCTCAAGAATGAATCCAATGCAGACAGGAGGGCAAAGCTGGGTGGTTTTGCCAGCAACTTCCCACATGCAGTCAATTCTCCCCAAAGTCGTTCCTCCTTGAGGGTCCCTCTCTTTTGTACCTTCCCTGGAAAAAAAGTAAATATTTTTCAATGAAATTCAGCGATCAATTAAACACCGACTTTCTTTAATATCAACGTTGAACCAACAGCAGCTGCACATTCCAATCAGAATATTTAAAGCAATTAAACTTTAGCTACTTTTAAAACAAATTCTTTTAAATGCTAATGACCATTGTTTTCGCACTTGATAAGTAAAATTTCATGTCGAGCAAGGTTAGATGATTGCAATGATTTAATTGTACTTCTCAAAGAAAGGAAAATTTTCAGAAAAAAAGCTAAGATGGACCTCTTACGACATTCCTACCGCAAAATGTCCTGTAACAATAGAGCCGTGATTTGCTGAAATTAAAATGCTATTATGGTGAAATTAGGGCTTCAATATTTTTAGCAGCTTTAATAGGCCTTGCGTTTTAAGGGACATCTGATAATAGATAATTACATTTCATCTTAAAGAAACTGAGTTGTTTTCTTAAGGAAAATACTTTTCTTTCTTCCAGAGAGGTTAAAGCTGAGCCATCATTAGAAGCAGCACCCAGCTCGAGGTTCCCGCTTCAGCTTGGGAAATAGAGATTAGCATATAAATAGCCTTCGGTGCCTGCTTGATTCCAGCTATTTTGCGTTTCAATGTGGCATCAGAATGCACTTAGCAAGAAATGTTCGAGAGGAGAAAGAGGTTTGTAATATGTCGCTTTTATAGAGAGGGGAACTCTAAGTATAAAAGATCATCCACTCCTCTGTGGGCTTTTTTTTTTTTTTGTATCCTTTCAATGCCCCAATTACAGACTCCAAGGAGCCAACAGGCCCCCTAGAACGGAACCTTCGTTTACGCTACAGCTCTTTCTTCGGACCAGGAAAATAAGTCAAAATGGTGCACAGGAAATCAGATAAATACTCGGGCTTTCTCCCAGATTCGGAAGCTTTGGCTGGGGAAGGAGCACAGCGCTGCCCTTTCTCCTCCCCCTCATGCCACCCATCTGATGCAGGAATGTTGGACAGCTCCTCCAGAACCCATTTGCTGGAGCCACTAGGGAGACTCCTGGCTTTCTGCCTGGAGGCCAGCTTCCCTCCTGGGAAATCGCAAGGACTGGGCATGGAGCCCAGGGTTCTTCCTGTCCTCCCCTTCCCAGCCCCACTCCCACACCTACACACACACACACACACACACACACACGAGTGCCTTCTGCCAGATGCTGGGTCACGCTCAGTCTCAGCTGTAGCAAGAAGATTCTTAAAGCCCTCACTCCTTTCCTTCGGCACAGGACAGTGAGCAGTTCGGGGAAGAATGGTGCTGTGCATGTTTCAGGAGACAGTCTTTCCTGGAGGCAACAATAGCAGAGGAGCCCAGGCCACGCAGGAGGCGACCTCTAGTCTAGCTCCTGGTGGCTTAGACCAACCCAGGGCCCTGGGTTCCCTGTAACTTGCTATGCGCTGATCATGCCAGCTCTGAGCCTGGGTTCCTTCTCCTGTAAAAAGGAGAATTACAAACCCTGTGCTGTCTGTGTATGCAGCTAACACAGGGAAGAGGTGCCCTGGCTGGTGTAGCTCAGTGGATCGAGCGTGGGCCTGGGAACCAAGGGATCTCAGTTCGATTCCCAGTCAGGGCACATGCCTGGGTTGCGGTCCAGTTCCCGGCAAGGGACACACAAGAAGCCACCATACATTGATATTTCTCTCCCTCTCTCCCTCTTTCCTTCCCTTCCCCTCTAAAGATAAATAAATAAAATGTTTTTAAAAATACAGAAGAGGTAAGGAAGTGAATGTGAAAGAACTTCGTAAGCCCTCTCCCATGTCAGCATTAGGTCAGTGAGCTGTTGGCGAGGTTTGTTCCAGATTATCCATCCTTTGGCCGGCTACCCTAGCAGCTTACACATGCCCCCAGAGCCCTGCCCGACCTCCCGACCTGCAGTGAGAGGGGTAAGGAATCAATGTGCTTCTAGGAAGCCAGTCAGGGGTTAACAGCCCTCACCTGTTATACCAAGTGTACCCATTTGGGTGGTTTGGAGACAGCTGTATAAAGACAAAGGCTGGGGCTTAAGGGGCAGATAGACCTGCATGTCAGGTTCCTGCCTCACTGGTAGCTCCTGGGGCATGTCATTTGCTCCTTGAGTCTTTTTTTTACCCTCAAACCTGATGTCAAGGCCTTCAGAAACTATAAAGCATGGGGCAGTTGTGTCATTGTCCTCCAGCCTGCACACAGAATGTGGGAATTTCTCACCATAGGAAAGTGTCCAGGCGGGCTCCGTGCACTCCCTGGACTCTACAAAATTGGCCCAGACTCTGCAGGGCTCCTCTCAGGTTGCAGCAAGCCCTGCAAACCCCACTCCCCACCAAGCTCTGCCTCTCTGGGAAGACCACCACCACTTCCATGAGGCTCCTGGGAAGCTGAGGATTTTCACCTGGCTGCAATGATGGCCACTCACCTGAGCTCCTCAGCGGGAAAGGGGCCAACTCGCACTATCAGCTTTACTTTTCCCTGCTGTGCCACAGCTTCAAACACCCAGTGCTGACCCAGGAATAGTGCTGATCCTGGACTTCAGGCATGAAGCCTAGGTTTACATTCCAAAGTGCTATGTTGGAACATAGGGAACTTGGAGGGGTGACTTAGGTGGTATGCTGGCGAGGTGGGATGTGGCGTGCAGTGGGCTCAGGCCAGAGTTGTGGGGCCTGGTCTTCTCTCTGCTGCATTGTTCAAACACATTCCTTCCCAGATTTCTGTTCTCCTGGGTGCCCTCTGGCCTGAGTGCTTTTCATTCTAGCCAAGATGCTCCACATCACCTGTCTTGCCAACTCAGGCAACTATAATATCGGCTTCCATTTATAGGGTCTTTTCTCATCGCCATTTTATACATTAGGAAATCGAGGCTCAGAAAAGCTAAATGACCGACACAGCCACCCAGCTGTCAGGGAAGCGCTGAAACTCAGCCTCAGGCTTTGACTCCACTTCAGAGCCCGTGTTCTTAATCAGCACGCGCTGCGGCCTGTTCCTGGGCGCCCGCCTCATCACCGTTTACAATCCGCACAATCGTAGGGCCGTCTATGTCTGTGATCGCTCGAATTGTTTTCCAAAGCTTGATACGAAGAATGCTAATTCTACTAAACGTTAATGGTTTTCCTTGGGGGAAAAAAGTTTTCATGATCAAGTGAGTTTGACATTGAGTCCAACAGTAGACAGTTGTCTTTTTAACTGCAGGACTTCTCGGAGCCTCTAGGATGGGCATAAATCCACGTTTTAAATCTACAAAAAGAGGCAGCGTATAAAATGTTCCCCTGCTTATGTTCCACTAACAGAGTAGGGTTCCCCAACTTTTCCACTCAAGTGTGGGTGTTACCCCCAGACCAGCAGGGCCAGACATCACCTGGGAGCTAGTCGGAAATTCGAAACCTCAGATGCCACCTGCCCTACTGAATTGGAGTCTGCACTTTTCAAGATGCCCGGGCTGTGCGTGTGCACGGTCGAGTTTGAGAAGCAGTGGTCTGCAACAGGGGGCCCCAAGCCCCAGGCCATGGGCCTGTTAGGAAGCAGGTCGCACAGCAAGAGGCAAGTGGCGGGCAAGTGAGAGAAACTTCATCTGTATTTACCATAACCGATGAATTGATGAAATAGGAGAGGATAACGAGGCACACTTGTTGGAGAGGATTAATGAGTCGCAATCCAGGTGGACAAGTCGACCAATGATAACAACGAGGCAGCAGCGCTTGTTTTTGTGCAGCGTATTTTTCCAGAGTGTGTTCGTAAAGACATGTTATGTGCACTTCGGTTGCCAGTCAGCACCACAGCTGCAGAACTCTCAAGTCTTTGAATGAGTACACACCAGGAAACCTGAATTGGTCATTTTGTGTCAGTATACGCACGGACGGAGCCGCTGCTGTGACTGGGCAGCTTTGCGGTTTCACTACTTGGGTCAGAGAGGTCGCTTCTGAATGTGAGTCTCTGCACTGCGTTACCTGTAGAGAAATGCTGGCTAGCTGAAAAATGTCACCCGAACTTAACAACATTTTGCAGGATGTGATTAAAATGATCGACTGAGTTAAAGTGTGTGTCCTTAAGTTACGTCTGCTCGTGCAGCTCTGTGAGGAGATGGATGCAGAGCACACGCATCCTGTCTCACACACCGAAGTGAGGCGGCTTTCTAAAGGCAGATCACTGGACAGAGTGTTTGGGTTGAAAGAGCTGCTCCAGAGATCTCTTTTAGAAAAACAGTCACCGCTGGCAGCACATGTCAGTGACACAGAATGGGTCGCAGAACTTGCTTACTTGTGTGACATATTCAACCTGCTCAGCGAACTCAAGCTGTCACTTCAGAGGAGAACGACAACTGTGTTCAAGTCGGCAGATAAAGTGGCTGCATTCAAAGCCAAACTGGAGTTATGGGGGCGACAAGTGAACGTTGGGATTTTTGACATGTTTCAAACATTAGCAGAGATTTTGAAAGAGACGGAGCCAGGGCCTTCTTTCTCCCAGATGGTGCGTGATCACTTATCTCAGCTTTCAGAAGAGTTTGAGCATTACTTCCCAACCACAAAAGACCCTCAAACTGAGAAGGAATGGATCCTCAGCCCATTCGTGAATAAGCCAGGTGAATCAACTTTGTGCATGCTGGAAGAGGACCAATGGCTGGAGATCACAAATGATGGTGGCCTTGAAAGTATGTTTGAAACGGCTTCACATCTCCGTGTGTTCTGGATTAAAAGTCAAGGCAGACTATCCTGAGATTGCCACAAAAGGACTGAAAGGCCTGCTTCCCTTCCCAACATCCTATCTTCGTGAAGCAGGGTTTTCTGCAGCGACAGCACCAAAATGAGATCACGGAGTAGACTGGACATAAGTAAGACACTTCAGGTGTCACTGTCTCCTGTCACTGCCAGATGGGACCATCCAGTTGCAGGAAAACCAGCTCAGGGCTCCCACTGTTTCTGCATTATAGCGAGTTGCATAATTCTTTCATTATATATTACACTGTAATAATAATAGAAATAAAGTGCACAATAAAAGTAATGCACTTAAATCATCCTGAAACCATCCCCCTTCTCCACCCCAGTGCGTGGAAAAATTGTCTTCCACAAAATCAGTCCCCAGTGCCAAAAAGGTTGGGGACCACTGGTCTGCAACATGCATTTAGGGAAACGTGGGTGACCCATCAAGCCGGTGTCCATGCACGAGTCATCAAGACATAAAATCCAGTGGCAAAAAAAAAAGTATCAAGCAGTATTTGACATCATGAGAACCAAACAACCAAACTTAGAATTAAGTGAAGATGCTGTAGCATCACACAGACATAATTCAAGAGAGTTCCCGCAATGGAAAGGTTTCTCCCTGTTCCTAATGGGTTATAAAAATAGACGGAGACAGAGGGATGATTAATATTCGTCGCTGAAGGCATTCCTAGACGTGGACATGGGAAGTATTGCATAGCTCTTCTGAAAGTGTGAAAACCTATTTTTTTTTATTTCATCCTTACTGAGGTATAGTTGACATATAAAATCGTAAGATATTTGAACTGTATATTGTGGTCATTTGAAACATGCACTGTGAAAGGACGCCCCTCCACTATCTAGTTTATTAATGCCTCACGTATTTGTCATTATTTTTGAGGGGGGCGAGGAAATTTCAGTTCTACTCTGTTAGAAAATTTCAGTTGTACAACACAGTTGTCACCGATAGGTGCCATGTTTTACATGAGATCCTCCAACCCTATTCATCTTGCCTAGTTGAAAGTTTGTGGCCTTTTACCAACCTCTTCCTATTTCCCCCACCCCCAGCCCCTGGCAACCGCTCTCGTACTCTGTTTCTATGAATTTTTGTTTTCAGATTCCGCATAGAAATGATGCCATGCAATATTTGCCTCTGCCTGTGCTTATTTCACTTAGCATAATGCCTTCAAGTTTCTTCCATGTTGTGGCAAATGGCAGGACTGAATTCTTTCCCATGGCTGAGTAATATTCCTTTGTATGTAGTATATAAAATGGAATAGATGTGCAATGGAATATATATAATCTCACATCCCCTTTATCCATTCATCTATTGATGGACACTTAGGTTGTTTCCAGGTCATGGTTATTGTGAATGATGCTGTAATGAGCACGAAAGTGCAGATATCTCTTCAATATTCCGTTTTTATTTCTTTTGGACACATTCCCAGAAGTGGGATTGCTGGGTCATATGGTGGTTCAGTCTGAACTTGTTGAGGACCCTCCATACTGTTTTCCACAGTGGCTGCACCAATTTACACACCCACCAATCGTGAGTACAAGTTCCCTTGTCTCCAGATCCTTGTGGACACTTATCATCCCTTGTGTTTTTGACGACAGCCATTCTAACAGGTGTGAAGTGATATCTCACTGTGATTTGGATTTGGATTCCCCTGGTAATTTATGACATTGAGCACCTTTCATATACTCATTGACCATTTATTTGTATGTCTTCATTGGAAAAATATCTATTTGGGACCTCTGCCCATTTTTTAATCAGATTGTTTTTTGCTATTGAGTTATGTTAGTTCTTTAAGTATTTTGGATATAAACCTCTTATCAGATACATAATTTGCAAATATTTTCTCTCATTTGGTACATTGCCTTTTCACCTTCTTGATGGTTTCCTTGGCCGTGCAGAAGGTTTTTAGTTTGATGCAGTCCTACTTGTTTATTTTTGCTGTTGCTCTTTTCATTCTTAGCAGGAGTGCCCCTCTGTTTCCTTTGACCCCCTTTCCATCACAGGAGTAGTCAAGGTCATGGACGTCCCTGGGTTTATCACCTGGGATACTCTTGGGAAATGACTGATTGGTCCCTACCTTGGCATCTCAGAAGACAGCCTCAAGGCTACAAAAGCTTGTCTCAAGGTTTTAAAAATCACAGTTGCAATGACCCATTCATGCAAGATAAGACCCATGCCTGAAGAAAACTGCCTTTGCTTTTGGCTGCAATTATTTCAATTCATGTGGTCACACTCTCTCAAGTTGACCTGACATTTCAAGCTACAGTTTAATACATTTTTGCTCAACACTAGACAAAGCAACAAATTAGTTTTTACTTAATGACTTCAGTGTTTGGGGGAGACCAAATTTTTTCTAAGTGTATGTGCAGAGAGGTTCAGTAGCTGGCCCAAAGGCGCAGAGCTTACAAAGGAAAGCACCTGGATTACAACCCAGGTCTGTCTGGCCTCCAATCAGGACTCTTTCCATGATGCAGGCAGCCGAGGATGCACTCACTTTATGTCAAGCTCTTCACATTGGACTCCTATGGAGGTTATTCTTCCCTAAATCCCTCCTTTTATAATATAAAGTACCCCTGTCTCCCTCCCAACGTCTTTGTCTCCCTCTGTCTTTGCATTTAGATCTTTTCATTGATCTTTACTGAAGTTCTTTTTTAGGGGCTGCCCAATATAACAGCTGGCCGAGATTCTTTTCTCCATTCTGAATTGTCATGCAAATCATTCTCTAGTGCTCCCCACAGCTAGAATGACCACCTCCCTTGTCACTGGGCAACAGGTCTTGCCAAGGACTGAGCCCCACAGCCCTCCCGGGAACCAGGCAACTGTTGGGCAGGCCAAAAAATCCTTTGTTTTTCCTGTAAGATGGCTCTAGTAGTACTCAGTTGTCTTTAACTTCATTTGAAACAATTTTGTTAGATTGTATTTTGACAGTTGTCACATCAGATGGCATTTAAAAAGAAAACATCAAAATTGGTGAATTTTTGTGTAGCCATTTTAATATTGAAGATGGAAGAAAATAAGCAACATTTTCAGCATACTATGCTTTATTATTTCAAGAAAGGTAAAAATGCAACTGAAATGCAAAAAGATTTGTGCAGTATAGGGAGAAAGTGCTGTGACTGATCGAATGTGTCAAAAGTGGCTTGTGAAGTTTGGTGCTGGAGATTTCTCTCTGAATGATGCTCCATGGTCAGGTAGACCAGTTGAAGCTGATAGAGATTAAATTGAGACACTAATGGAGAACAATCAATGTTATTCCACGTGGGAGATAGCTGACATACTCAAAATATCCAAATCAATAAAGTTATTGGTGAAAATGAAAAATGTGTCTTTTATTTTATGGAAAAAGCTAAAATACTTTTTGGCCAACCTAATAGTAAACTGTCAATCAACTTACATACATCTCACAGACAAGATATACAAAATGGAACTCCTAATTTCTCCCTCGGTCTCCCAACCTGTTTGTTGTATGGCACCACCATAAATTTGGCTGGTGGTGGGGAGGGCATTTATTCTTCTCTATTCTTCATCCTTCATATTTTATCTATCAGCCAATTTTTTCCACTACACCTCTAAGACAGATGCTAAATCCATCACTTCCTGCCTTCACCACTGTCATCACCAGGTCTAAACCATTGTCAGCTCTCACCTGGACCATTGCAAGAGTCTCCTGTCTAATCTCACATCTGCCTTTGCCCCGGTGAATTTTCCACAAGACAGCCAGGGCAATCAGCCATCAGAAACAGCATCAGCTCATGCCACTCCCCTGTTTAAACACTTCCCTACCAAAAAATAAGCTCCATGAGATCTGGGACCCAACTTTCACGTTCACCTCTGTATCCCTAGTGCTACAGTAGTGCCTAGAACAGAGTAGGTATACAGTAAATATTGCTTGCATGAATGAAGTAATAATCTTAGTTGCAAATTTTAAAAAATCTTATTATTTATATAAAAGTGGTCCTAATTTTTTTGAGAGCTTTTTCTTTTAATTCTAATATTGCCATTGGTTTTCCCTAGTTTCTCAGGAGATGTCAACTTATCTAGACTATAGGCAATTTATTCCTCCCCTTCCCTCCAGCCAACAGAGTCAAAGTAAAAGGATTTTGCGACTTACACGCACAGATGCCTCTCTCTTCAGTTATGTTGCTTGAGAATAGATGGGAGATTATGCTGATTGAACTGGACATTTTCCACTTTTATTATTTTAATTATAAACATAAACTATTGGGGGGAAAATCAAATGGAAATCCGCCTATCAATTTCACAATTAGCATCTCATTTCAAGAGACCAATCAACTTAAATGAGGGCCAGTGACCTTAATCTTTCCCCAAATACAGAACTTGATTCCTCTTATTAGTTGAAAATCTCCAAACTATGAAATATTTGGTTTAACCCCATGTTTGCATCAGTGATGCCATTACCACATTTAAATAAGTCAAGAGATTTTTGTGACCTTCGTGTTCTGATTTGTATGGACAAAAGCAGAAGACAAAAGCTGTGCAAATCAAGTAGGAGAAATAACAAGGCCACTTAAATAGGGCCTTTTTTTCCTTTATTTTTCTAAGACTGTGAAAGGAAGTATGATTTTTAGGGGATTTGTTTTGCCACCGATTAGCTAAAATTAACCCAAGAGTAGAGTAAATCCCAGAAGTCAAAGACAGCTCATTTTCATCATCAGGGTCTGTTAAAATCCAGTCAGGAAAAAAACCCACAACATTCTCTTTATGATATAGGAGGGGGAGATTTTTTGGTTTTTAAAAAGGAAAGAAACAGAGCCCTGTTGGTTAGAGCATCATCCCAATACACCAATGTTGCGGGTTAGATTTCCAACCAGAGCACGTACAAGAAGCAACCAATGAATGCATAAATAAATGGAACAACAAATCAATGTCTCATCTCTCTCTCCCTCTCTCTCTCTCTCTCTCTCTCTCTCTCTCTCTCTCTCTCTCTCTCTCCTCTCTCTCTCTCTCTCTCTCTCTCTCTCTCATCAATGATTTTTTTTAATTAAAAAGAAAAACAGAGAAGGACAAATTTGACCTGCCAAACAATGCATCCACAGAACATTGATACCCCTAGAAGGATCAGAACAAGACCATATACTCTTCAGAGTTAACCCCTCCTCCCAAAAGACTGAAGGTGCCACCTGAGTAAACATGGGAGATGTATAAATGAGTAACAACCAAATGCTAGAACCAGAAGACTAGTTACTAATGCATTTGTTAATAACTCTCAGGAAAATTTCACTTTGGAGTAGACTTTGGGTGCACGAGTTGCCAAAACCACCCAAGAAGCATTTCAAGGTCAGCCAAGAAGCTATCAGTCTTGTCCCTGTGGCTCCATTGATTGATGTGCCTTGAGTAGCTCCATTCAAGTCTTTGCTAACGTGACTGATTTTTCTTCAACTTGCCTGCATTGATGTTACTGTCTGTTTGGGATCTGTTTGGCTAGAATTCTTAAGCTGCAAGAAAACCAACATAAGCTAAGCTTAGGCAGCAAAGGAAAATTCATTAAAAAGATGCAGGACTATTTCCTGGAACCCATGGGCACAAATAGCACCAGCCCTCAACATAGACCATCCTCTGTGTTTCATTTCTGTTCTTCTTAGCCCATCTGCTTCTCAGTTCACAAGGCAGAGGAAATGGCCATCCTTTGCTTCCTAATTCTAAGGTGGTCTATTCTAGAGACCATTTCAACCTCTACTAGAATCTTGGGGTCTCAAATTCAGAGAAGAAAGAATCTGAATCTCTAAATGTGGGTTAGGAATCCATCCTGATACCTTCAACCATGGCCACAGAGGCTGGGTCACATGGTACAAACATAGCCACCAGAGGTTATAGCCAAGGATGAGGAAGGCAATTCAGGAAGATCCTTGCGAGCTAGATTGAAGCTAGGATTATATTGTCACAACCAGAGACCATTGCAATAGCCTAACCCACGGAGCCAAGGCCAAGGTAAATCATTGCTATTAGATTGTACCTTTGGTCAGAAGAGTAGGGATTGTAGCTATGCAACATTATGGGAGAAGAGCCCTGACTATGCCTCTAAAAGCACCCCACCTTCTTCTTCTTCATACTGTTTATCACAATTTATTAGCCTACATTTATTGTAAGCTTGTTTAATGATTATCTCTCTCCACCACTTAGCTTGAAGCCCTATGAGGTCAACCCTGTTGGTTTTACTCATCTTCATGTTCCTGGCACCATGGCTGGCACACAGTGGAGACCCACTAAAGAGCTGTTAGATGAATGAATGGTGAATGAAATGGAGGAGGCCAGGGAAGTTTTTCTAGATGATTTGATACATGAGTTCAGTCTTGAATGACAGACAAGTATCTTTTAGGAGAACAAGCAGGGAGAGGGAATGACAGGTATGAAGGCACAGGTTCCTGTAATACAAATACCACGGGGACTGTAAGGCACGTTGGGACAAGAGATCCGGCTAGAAAGGGGAGTCAGAGTCCATCTCATCTCATGGGTGGCCTTGTGTAGAGATTGGCGGTTTGGGAGCTAGAAAGTACATAGATTTTAGACAATGAGAATGCAGGGCTGGATCAGAGGCAGGAAGGTGAGTTACGAAACTTATGGAGTCATCCAAAATAGAAAAGAGATGGCAGTAGAAATGAAGAGAAAAAGATTTTAAGAGCTATTGAGGATGTAGAATCAGCAGAAACTCAAGGAATGTAATTTTCCCCATTTTATTACAGTTATTTATGCACATCTTACCTTCCCTGCAAGACTGTGAGCTTTCGACTCTTTCTTCTTCATTCCTGAGCTAACAGGACTTGCACAATGCCCGCCTGACAAACTAAAATAAAAATAAATTACCAATGACTGAATGATGATCACTATCCAAAAGTAGCAGCAACATGCTGGGGCAGAGGGCAAAGCAGTATCCTTCAAGGGTTTCACAGAACCTTGCTGCTTGTAAGTTTATCTTGCCTCCAAAAATACTTAGAGCTCCTTACCTTCTTTTATATCCACCTCAACCCCAACCCTGGTCTCAGGGTAACCTCTCTCTCTATGGACTGAACTGGAACAGACTGAAATGGAATTGAACAGACCTCCTCGTCTTTAGACACTACCTGAAATACAGACCTGAAGAGGAAGAGGTGGCTGGCAGAACTTCCCCTCTGCAAAGGCTGAGGGTCTCTGTCCAGGGCTTCTGGGAGGACAACCTGACCTACCTGAACTGCCCCTCTCAGCTAAGCGCCAGCAGAAGAGAGGGTAAAACCACTTCAGTGGGCCAGAAAGAGCTGGAACAGCTGAGTAAAGACCAGAGTTCAAAAGCCTCAAAGAGTTGAGACTAAGCCTAAACAAATTCCAGAAGCTTCTGACCCTAGGAAATGATGCAACTGAATGAATGTTCTCAGAAAATATATCATGAATGAGTGAAAGAATGAATCAGAATAAACTAATGAATAATATTATTCTACCTATTCTAATAGGTAGAATAAATGAATATTTTCTGCCTATTCATGGCAAGTTTTTAAAAAAGAATTAAGACTGAAAATACATAATCTTTAATGAATTCTTGAGCTATTACATGTTACATAAGAATCTATTATTTTCTTGATGCGTAGTATTTACATGCTGGAGAATAGTTTATTTCAATCATTGGCTTCATTTCAATAACGAGTCACATATGGAAATCATGAAGTAACTAGATCGTGTCATCCAGCCTGATGTTCTCTGCCCTCGGGACAAGCCTGGCCCTTCAACCGTCACAGCAAAGTGAGCTTTCATCTGCACCGTCATCAGTGGCAGCTACCCCCGTGGGTGGCAGAAAGCCCAGGGGGAAAAGTAATTAGCCCATGCCTAGTCAAGCCTGATGGTTGCCCCTAAGATTGCCACTGTCCTAAGGGTCAACATTTCTCTATAATTACTTTGATGCAAATTTCCTATACACACAAACCAGTCCGACTGAATTGAGTATCACGGAGAGGAAGAAGGAAAAGAAACAGAGAAAGCCATATTTTGTTTAAAAAAAAATTACATTGCACTATAAATATTTCGGCAGGTTTTCTTATATGTTTTTGCCTATGCAGGTTTAACTTGTACCATAAATACTTCCTCACAGTACTGAAAACCTCGGCCCAAACATCAGTTTTAGCAGTTGTGTAATATTCCTTCAAGTAGCTGAGCCATGGCTTACTTAATCGTTAGCCCCATTTTGGGCAATCAGGTCTATCCCTATATTGTTAAATGGTATGCAATGGTGTGATAACTACCCCTGTGCATAAAGATGTTTTTATACATCAGGTTAAGTAGCTGGGAGGAATTCTGGGACCAATAATTGAGAGAGACAATGGACATAGCTGTGCACTTTTTCTAAAAGAAGACATAGCCCTTGTGCCCTGGACAGATTATGAAGCAGGACCGAGACTGTGATGTCTGAGCCCCTTCCAGCTTGAAGAACCCGCTAAACCCAAATTCCCCATGATGGACTGCCTCGGAATCTCAGCGGCAGGGCGCAGGCTTCTGCACTGTTCGGCGCTCCAGGGAGGAATCACTGGGCCACATCCCACAGAAAGAAATCCCTTGCAGCTGCACAATTCACAGGAGACTGCACACATTGGGACTCTTCACTGAAACTGAAGCCAATTGTAGGTGACTCAAGGAGCAAAGGAAGACTACCTGGTAGCTCACAGCATCAATGGGGAGAAGCAGGTAGAAACCCAGGAAGCCACGAGGAACCTCAGTAGGACGCACTGCCGTCACTCCTGGAGCACCTCGTCCACCTACTGTCCCCACACTCTCTAGGATGCGTCTGATCTGACCCCTACCCCTGGGCATCACTCACTCCAGAATCACTGCACTGGGCAAGAGCATCCAGTTGGCTGAGCCAGGACCACCCGTCCACGCACACATGTACCTGACCCCCTTCCCTCCCTATATAGGAGGCAGAGCTTCCCTCCCACCTAGCTCCCAAATAGGAAGAGTATTGGATACTAGGCAAGCCCAGAGACAAATCTCTGCTGTCTACCCCTTTGACCTCATAACTTCATTTGACTCCCACAAGAACCCTGAGAAAGTGGCAGAACGGTGCTTATACCCCATCTCACCAAAGAGGAAACTGAAGCTCAGAGAGAATAGCAAGTTGCCCTACTGATGTCGGAGGTGGAGACGAGTTCTTTACCCTGCTCAGAATGACCTGTTCACAGTCTGATGCTGAGAAATATTGACAATGAACATCTCTCATTTGAGCAATGAGTTATTGGAAAAGGATCAGCTATCACAATCATTAGCTACTGTGCTTCATAAACTTAGTGGTCTGCACATCATTTGTCTTATTTTGTCGTTGTTGTTAATACTTTTTGCTCCTGGAGAAAATACTGGGCACAGTGAGCTCATCTGTTCTGTCATTCAATGTACTAAATTAACACCTCAATGTGAGGACTAAAACTTAGAGGTGAAAAATCAGGTCCTTGCAGCCAAGACCAAAGATCATTTATCTTAGCCTTGTGTATTAGAAAGACTTTTAAAATGGGATGTTGAAGTTCGTTGGAAACAAAGGTGTTTATTGCTTTGTTTGGAGGACTGTCAGTTCATTCAGGCTGCCGTAACAAGCCATAGACTGGGTGGCTTATAAACAACAGAAATGTATTTCTGATAGTCCCGGAGGCTGGGAGTCCCAGATCAAGGCACCAGCATGGTCATGTTCTGGGGAGGGCTCTCTTCCGGGTTCACAGCCAGCACCTTCTTGGTGTGTCCTCACATGGTGGCTGAGCAAAGGGAGCTCTCTCGGGCCTTTGGATAAAACACTAATCCCGTCGAGACAGACCTAACAATGACCTAACCACCACCCAAAGGCCCCACCTCCCAACACTATCACGTTGGGGCTCAGGGTTTCACCCTAAGGGTTTGGAGGTTGTGGGAAACACAAACGTTCAGACCATAGCAAAAGACAAAAATCCCAAAGAAAAAAGATGGAACTTCTGAAATGTCAGAGCTGTGCTAAATCTCCAAGGCACCTTGCTCTTTCCACTTGGCCTTTTTCTGGACTTCGGATGCAGGCTGGGAGGGGTCCAGGGTGGAGGACCCAGGGGAAATGACATTTGAGATTGAAGACCTTGAGATTGGGAGCCATCGGAGGCTGCATGGAGAACAAAGCATGAGGAGATCAGGTGTTTCTGACTTGGCCTCTGGGTAGAAGGACATTTTCACATGTACACAAGTCCTTACTATTTTACCTTCTTTATTACCAGCATAGTGGGTGATGAACAGCCTTGCCTAATTCTTAACCCCAAATCTAACCCCAAGCCCCAAAAGTTTAGTGAAATTAAGTAATCAACAAATGGAGTGTGAATCCAGGCTGTCTGTGGCACACTTTTTTAAGTAACGAAATGATTGCATACAAGTGTATGTCCTTACGTATGTTTGCACACGCTCTCGTACACAGGAAAATGCAGAGCACTGCCCGCAGTGCTGTCCTCTCTCAGAGCAGTGGGGTTACAGAGAATGCTCACTTCTGCATTACGTATTTTTGTAAGGTTTGAATTTTTTTCAATGAGTATATATTTCTTTCGTCGTCAGGAAAAACACACAAACAATAAAGATAAATGTCATCTTTAAAGGGTGGTTTTCCAACCTGTCAAACAGGCACATAAAAATGTCTCTTACACAATGTGGCCACACCGACATGGTGACATCCAAGAGTCCTGCTTAGGCCACAGAAGGAGCTCAGTGACATTCTGCCTCCGCACCCTCGTGTCAAGCAGTGGCCACTGGCCCATCCCCCGACCTGTCCCAGCCTCACAGGGATCCCAGGGAGAAGGCCTGTGGCATTTTTCTGTAGTTGGAAGTTTTAAAATCCTAATGGATCAGTGGATGAAGAAAAGATTGCTTCCTAAGCTGTCATTCAGAAGAAAGTCCATCCTATGTGTCTATTTCACCATTTTCCAAGGACTCAATAGAGAAATGAGTATAATGTATAAATAATAGAATGCTGAGGTTGGGGGAAGAATTGGGGAGTTCCTAATGACCTGACTAGAAGATGAATGAGGAAAGAAATAAGGTGAATGTGGAGTGATCTAATTCTGGATGGTTATTAGAATTATGAGCAAACTGCCCCAGGGTTTTAAGTCAAGTCATATCGCTACAAAGTTACCGTTCGGAGATGCACAACAGGAGGCGAGAAGCTTTGCATGCTCAGCCATCTCGGCCAAAATGTCAAGAATGTTGTCCGGTTGAAAAGTGACTTAATAACATTAGCGTCTCCTGCCTGAGCTGGGCAGAGACCTTCATGGTGCAAAATGTCAGTGTGCAATTTCTCTGTCACCCAGACAAGGCATCTCTGTCTCCAGGTTGTACAGCGGTGTGTGTCGGCCACAGGAGATGGGTAACAGGCCCCTGTTCCGTGCCCCAGTGAAAGAATCCAGAGGAATGCCAGCTGTCTGAACAATTCAAGGTCTGCCCCCAAACCCTGCCACACACACACACACACCCCGCTCCCGTCAGAGACACAGCTCTGTGGATGCAAAGCTGGTGACTGTTTCCCTGTCAGCACGGGCCCCACCTCCAGAGCCCAAGTTGTAGGCAAAAAACTAAGATGCTAAGGCCACAAAGAGGTTCCCAGAGCCAGCAAGGACAGAGCCAGTTACCGGAGATGAAGGGGTAATGCACAGAAGCCTCAATTCTTTTAATCTGCCCTTTCTCCTCTTCTTTTGATTCAAACTGGCCTCATCCAGTCTAAAGAGCACCCTGGCTCACCTACCTCCCCCTCCTTTGAAGGTCTACTCCTGAAGGTAATCATTAAGCCCTCACGACAATGAAGCCCTGGTCAGCATTAAACTTAGGAACAACGCCTCAGGTCTCTTGGCCACAAAGAAAGATAACATCCAGGTCTCACTTGTGTTTCGGGTCCGGACCCAGGAAAGTGAGCCAGACAGAATGACTCACTCCATGGCCGACATCTGGACCAGATGCACTGATTAACTTACCCCCTACCCCACCACCGACCCACCCACCAGCAGAGACCAGGACCCTGATCACTTAATCACTGGGATTGATGATTTTCCCCCTCTATGGACCATCCCTGGAAGCCACTGGGGAGCCAGGTCTTCGAGCACAAGCTCACCTGTGACTCCGGACACAGTGTCATTCCTCAGTAAACCTTTACTTTCCCTGCTACGAACTCCTGTTCTGGTTTGATTGGGCTTTGATGTGTGCAGACAAACGAATCTCTTTACTTCAGCAACAAAGGAGCAAATGTGTGTGGGGCCTGCTGTCCCAGGCACTGGGGAAACAGTTGTGACCAAAACCCCCTGTCCCTCATAGCCTGCAAGGGAAACTCACTTGACAAAAATTACTACAAATAAAGATACATGGTAACAGCTCCAAGGAGAAGAGGATGTTCTGAGAAGTCACAGCCGGGGCCCCTGATCAGGTTGGGGGTAAGACTTCCTCAGGGAAGGGCATTAGGTGGAGTCTACAGGACGGGGAGGACTCCAGGGTGGCAGGCCCAGGATGGCTGCGTCAAGGCCCTGGGCTGGAAAAGCCCTTCAGACAGTCAGAGAGTGGAAAGGAGAGCAGCATGACTAGAGAGCTATGAGCAAGGCCAAGAGAATCCCAGGTGGGGCTGCTAGGGCCAGGGAGGCAATACAGAGAGCCGCAGTCAAGGGCCTGTGCTTTGGAGGCCCCAGACTTGGGTTCCAGTTCTGGCTCCACCAGCTACTACTTAGCTGTGTGATCTTGAGTTGGTGACTACCTTGCTGAGCCTGTCTTTAAACACACACACACATATACACACATGCACACAAAGGGGATAATAGCCCCTGTGTCTCAAGGTTAATGTCAGAGTTAAGAATAACACAAACAAGTGCTTTCTGCTCACAATAATGGCCCATCATAAACATTAAATAGATGCAAGTCAGTGTTGGTGCTGACACCATCGGTTTGGGAGCAGCCCCGAGGTGTCTGCCCCCAACGCCATTTGCCCCCGTGGGCTTTTTAACACTCACTCCGCCCTCTGTGGCCGGCTCTCGCAGCCCATCTGGAAGTCCTGGAGGTTGGCTGCAGAAGTACGCCAAATCATCTAGGCTGCAACTTCTATGAAAAATGCCCTTTCTGAGCAATTAGGCCAACACAAACAAATTGGCCCAGAAAATTCAGCTTCGCAGAAGCACAGGGACTTGATCTTGAAGGAAGACATTTCCAGGCTTGTACCTCTTAATCAACACAATTATGCATAAGCCTTTGTGGACAGTCCCCCTGCTAGTCTCTACCCAAGCCCCAGATATTGCTCAATTGGTAACAACCTAATTAGTGTTTGGGGGGGGCAAGGGGTGGGCAGTCACAGCACTCCTTTTTCAGGACGCTGTGTGCCTTCAAAGGAGCCATTGCGGGCAAGTGGAGGGCTCTCGGAGCTGAGCTCAAGGTGAGGGGGAAATGGCAGCTCCAGGCTTGTAAATCAGCGCCGCTTAATGCAAACAATGTACTCTTCCTGCCTCTAATGAGCCCATTTTCCCCCAGCTGGAAGGGGCCAAGCACTGGCAGGGAGGCCTTTGATGTGATTCATTGGAAGCTTGATGCCAGCGCGGAAGCATTCTGTAGCAGGCCGGGCCCTTTCATCTCGGCAAAGAGAGACACCTCCTCACATCGCCGGCCCACCTGGAAGACAGGTTCTTTACAATAGCGACTCTAGAGTCAGCTGTCGAAGGAAACCAGATGGTTTTGCTTTTACTCATCTTGATCAAATTAGCCCGAAGTTGTGTGGCTTCCTGGAGGCGGAGAGGGGTGGGTGCGCAAGGGGCAGGATGGGGCAGGTGTGGGGAGGCGGGGATGTCACAATGGAATAGATTATGCAAATGTATTCATTTGTAGAAACACGAATGTTCTTAAGGAAATCATCTGACTAAATTAGGAAAATTGTTTTTGATCAATGATCAGAGTTAGACCAAACTCCCCAAAATAATCTGTACTGCTTTTCTCACTGGCTGCCAAGAACGCAGTTCCTTCTGCTTGCTTAGGGGGAGGTCAGCTGAGGACCACCGAGTGGGAGGAGCTGGAGCTTGCAGAGCCCTCCCCAGGTTGCCTCAGGAGACACAGTGGCCACCAGAAGGACAGAGCCAGAGGTGCCGTGGACTACAGCCTGGGGCCTCCTCTCACTCCCACCCCCTCCTACAGAAGCCACGCCTTCCGTTTCTGCTCCCGCCTCCCTCTGCTCCAGACTGCGCTGCAGTTCCGTGCCGTCCTCCTGTGCCCCTCCTTTGGCCTCACACTGTGAGCCCCAGTGTCATCCTCTCTCTTCCTGGCTTCACATTCCTGACTTCGTCCCAAAGCCCAGACCTTTCCAGGCAAGGCTTATGTTTCACCAGGAAACAAAACTCTGTCCTACAGCATCCCTGGCGCGCCCCTGGAAAGTAAGAGGGTATCGCAGGCCACGCACAAGGACTGCAAACGCCGTACTGTTTTGTTTTGTTTTGTTTTGTTTTGTTTTGTTTTGTTTTGTTTTGTTTTGTTTTGTTTTGTTTTGTTTT
>PVKU01008072.1:0-78244 GCA_004027475.1 Anoura caudifer | reverse complement strand
GTTTTGAATTGTGCATCTGATAGGTTGGCAATCTCTTCATCGCTTAGATAAATTGGCTCTGGGGCTTTGATCTGTTCTCCGGTTTGAGCCATTTCCATTTCTGGGGTTTTTTTTTTTGTTTGTTTGTTTGTTTTATCTAGTCGCGGCTGTTACGTAGTGAGGGGTGGAGCCTCAGGTGTTCCCCAGGGCGGGACAGCCCAGTCACTGGGTATTGACGCTGTATGTGGGGGCGGGGTCTGAGAGGAGATAATGGCGGTTGCTTTACTCTCTCTCAGATTCCAGTTCCTTTCACCGCTTCCCCTTTGCCTGGATTGTCCGCACGTGAATGTGGGACCACCCGGTCAGCCAGCTGCCTTGTGCGGCCTCACTGGTTCTGCACAGTTGCCACCCTGTGCCCGGGGTCTGCTAGCCACCGCCTGTGTACCTGGGGGCTGCCAGCCGCTGCTGCCTGCGTGCCCGTCCGCACCTCTGCTTTTTCCTGCCGCGACTCCGCCCCTCTTACTGGTCTGGATGAATCGTTGTTGGACTTCCAAACAGTTTGATTTTCTGAGTTCTGGTTGTTTTCTTGTTTCTAAATCTTTGTTGTCCTTAATTTGGTTGTGAGAAGAGGCACAGTGCGTCTGCCTATGCCTCCATCTTGGCCGGAAGCTCCGGTGCGGTCCTCTTTAGATCCAACTTGTTTAGGACTCTCTGTGCTTCATGAACTTGCATATCTATTTCCTTTGCCAAATTAGAGGAGTTTTCTTTCATTATTTTTTCAAGTAAGTTTTCTTGCTCTTCCTCTTCTCCTTCTGGAACCCCTCTGATTTGGATGTTGGTACATTTAAAATTATCCCAGAGGTTCCTAAGCCAATCCATGTATTTTTTAAAATTCTTTTTTCTTCTTGCTGTTCTGATTGAATGCTTTTCTCCTTCCTTAGGTTCCAAATCGTTGATTTGATCCTCAGCTTCATCCTCTCCACAGTTGGTTCCCTGTAGATTTTTCTTTATTTCACTTAGTGTAATCTTCACTTATTCCCTTATGTTTTTGCAATGAGTTCTTTGAGCATTGAGATAACCAGAGTTTTGAACCCTGTATGTAATATGTTGGTTATCTCCACTTTGTTTATCTCCAGTTTTTTTTTTTTTTTTCTGGGATTTAGTTCTGTTCTTTCATTTGGGCTATATTTCTTTGTCTCCTCAATTTACCAGCTACCCTGTGTTTGTTTCTGTGTATTAGGTAGAGTCGCTTTGACTCCCTGTCTTAGAAAAGACACTTGTAAATCATGTGGGGAAGAGACTTAGGTAATTGTCAGGGCGAGGCACCCCACTTCAGCACTGTGTGGCTCTGTGTAGAGGGAAGGCTCAAAGAGGGGACAGTACTGCTGCCTGGCTTCTGGAGGTTTGCCCAGCACTCACCGTTTCCAGTCACTTCACCCACTTCTTGTCTGCAACTGGTACCCTTCCAGCTGTTGCCCTAGTGGCAAGTCCCAGAGTGGGCAGGTTTGCATACGTTCTAAGTCTGTGTGGTCTCTTTAAACAGACTCTCCTGAAAACCTGGCAGTTTCTTCCACTGTCCCAATACCCACTGTTTTTTACAGCCAAAAGTTATGCTGCTTTATCCGCTTGGTGCTGGAACCCTGCACTGTGGGGTCTGGCTTGGCACTGGGATCCTTCACTCCCAAAGTATCCCTTCCAGGTTTTATCCACCACACATGAATGTGTGACCACCCATTCCACCATTGCCTCTCCATGCCACACAGTGACTCCACCCCTCCTACCTGTCTGGATGAATGTAGCTTCTTTAAATCCTTGGTTGTTGGACTTCCATACAGCTCAATTTTCTGATGGCTCTGGTTGTTATTTGTTTTGAGATATGGTTGTAGTTCTCTCTGTGGTTGCATAAGGAGGCAAAGCATGTCTGTCTATGCCTCCATCCTGACCAGAAGTCTGTTTTTGCTAAATATTTTTTCAAAAATGTTTAGCATAGATAACTCTTTAGATGAATTTTGCAGTAAGGAGAAGAGATCTGGAGAAAGAAACAGGATCAAGAGTTTTTTTTT
This sequence comes from Anoura caudifer, assembly GCA_004027475.1. Classification (NCBI taxonomy): domain Eukaryota; kingdom Metazoa; phylum Chordata; class Mammalia; order Chiroptera; family Phyllostomidae; genus Anoura; species Anoura caudifer. Next base: position 76,202 of record PVKU01008072.1, on the reverse strand, counting down.
TTTTTAACTTTTAGGGAAATACCATTTTTCTGCTGATGCAAAGAGTCCAGTAGAGAAGTAAACACCAATGATGTAAGAGAGAATGTAGATTTAGTAGTGCAATATTTTTAAAGTTGAATAAGGATGGGGCTTCGTGCACTGGCCTTAGCTATGAGCTTACTGGTAATAGCAAAGAAGGTAAAGAATATGGCTATGAATGCTGGTATCTTATTCCAGTGTATGGCAACTGTAATTAAGGTAAAAGTTTTGTGATGGGCATAGGTTTTTGACTTTCAGGGGCTATGTAGCGAATATCCTTTTATCCTTGAATACTATGTAAAGGTCTTTGTCCAGGATATACAGGATAAATATCTAGAAATTGCATTGCCAGGTCAAAAGATATCATATTTTAAATTGTAATACAGTATATGTTGCCAAATTCTCATGGAAAATACTATTTCAATACACTCTGCCAGCAGCAGTGGTGAGAGGGCCATTTTCCCATCCCCCCACCAGCAGTGAATTTTCCCAATCTCTTTAATTTTGGTGATCTGACTGGTAAAAAATGGAAATGGTATTTCTTTATTTTGATTTTATATATTTGAAGACATTCTCTCTCTCCTCTCTCTCTCTTCAATTTCTGATTTTTAAAAGCATCTTTATTGAGACATAATTCATATACCATAAAATTCACCCATTTAAAGCATACAATTAAATGACTTTCAAGATTAATTTATCTTGTAGCATGTATCAGAACTTCATTCTATTTTCAATAATATTCCATTATATTGACAGACCATATTTTTAAATCCTTCATCTTTTGGGTTGTTTCCATTTTTTACTATTATGAATAATGTCGCTATGAACATCTGTGTGCAAGTTTTTGCATGGGCTTATGTTTTTATTTTTCTTGGAAATATACCTAGGAGCAAAATTGCTGGGTCATAAAATATCTCTATATCTAATATTTTGAAAAACTGCCAAAGTGTTTTCCAAAGCAGCTGCATCATTTTACATTCCCACCAGCAATGTATGAAGATGCCAATTTCTTCATGTCCTTGCCAACAGTTGTTATTGTCTGTCTTTTTTTATTATTGCCATCCTTGTGGGTGTGAAGTGACATCTCATTGTGTTTTTTATTTTATTTTCAATTACAGTTGATGTTTAATATTATTTTATATTAGTTTCAGGTGTTCACTATAGTGGTTAGACATTCATATATTTTACAAAGTGACCCTCCTATTACTTCAAGTATCCACCTGGCACTGTTAGTGATGACACTATAATTGACTATATTCCCTGTGCTGTACTTTCGATCCCCCTGACTTTTATGGTTTTAATTTGCATTTCATTAATTGCTAATGATGTTGAGCATTTTTTCATGTGCTTATTGGATATTTTTATATCTTGGGAAAATGCCTATTCAAGTATTTTACCTACTTTTAAATTGGGCTATTTGTCTTTTTATTATTGAGGTGTAAGAGTTCTTTTTATATTGTGCACACAAAGCTTTAATCATATATATGATTTGCAAATATTTTCATTCCTTCTACAGGTTGTCATTTTACTTTCTTGAAAGTATCATTTACAACATAAAAGTTTTTAATTTTGATATAGTCTAATTTACATATTTTACTGTTGCTGCTTATACTTTTGGTGTCATAGGTAAGAAATTACTGCGTAATTCAAGATCACAAAGATTTACTCCTAAGTTTTCTTCTAGGAGTTTTGTAGTTTTAGTCTTAGATCAATGGTTCATTTTGAGTTAATTTTTATGTATGGTGTACAAAAGGGGTCCAACTTCATTTTTTTTTTCATGTAGATATTCCATTATCCCAGTACCACTTGTTGAAAAGACTGTTTTTTTACACTTTAATTGTCTTGGCACTCTCATCAAAAATCAAGTGACCGTAAATGTAAAGATTAATTTCTGAAACCTCAATTCTATTTCATTGACCTCTATGTCTATCCATATGTCAGTACCACACTGTATTGATTACTGCAGCTGTGTAGTAAATCTTAAAATTGAGAAATGTGAGTTCTCCAACTTTGTTCTCATTTTTAAAGATTCTTTTGGATGTTCTGTGTACCTTGCATTTTCCTATGAGTTTTATGATCAGCTGCCAATTTTTTGCCAAAAAAAGCACACTGGGATTTCATAAGGATAACATTGTGTCAATTTCTGGAATATCACTATTTTAACAATATTAAGACTTCCAATTTATGAACCTGAGGAGTCTTGCCATTCATTTAGATCTTTAATTTTTCAATGTTTTATAGTTTTAGGTGAACAAGTTTTGCACTTCTTTTGTTAAATTTATTTCTAAGTATTTTATCCATTTAGGTAGTGTTGGAATGGAATTGATTTTAACATCACTTTCAGAGTTATTATTGCCAGTGTGTAAAACCACAACTGATTTTGTATGTTGACCTTGTATCCTGCAACTTGCCGAACTCATGTAGTAGTCCTTACAGTGTGCATCTTCCATGCATAAGAGCATGTCATCTGATGCTGGAGATCATTTGATGTTTTCCCTTTCCATCTGGATGTCTTTCATTAATCATTATTACCTTTTACCTAAATGCCCTCATTAGAATGTCTGGTACAATGTTAAGTAAACTGACAGAAGAGAACATCCTTGTCCCATTCATAATCTTAGGGGGAAAGCATTTAGTCTTTTACCTATAGTTGTGAGGCTAGGTGTTGGTGTTTCATTGATGCCCTTTAACAGGTTGAGGAAATTCCCTTATATCCATAGCTTGTTGAATGTTTCACTGTGAAAGGGCATCTTATTTTGTCAAATGTTTCTTCTGCACTTGTAGGGAAGATCATGCCATTTTTGTTCTTATTCTGTTAACTTGGTATATTACATTGGTTGATTTCATATGCCAAATTCATTCGTGTATGAATTTCTCCTGGCACTTGGTCATGGTCTTTAATATTTTTTCTATGTTGCTGAATTTGATGTGCTAGTATTTCATTGAGGATCTTTGTGACTGTATTCAAAAGAGCTACTTGGTTGTAGTTTTGGGGTTATTTTCTCTTGTGATTTTCTTTCTTGTCTTTACCTGGTTTAGTAACAGAGCAATAATGACCTCACAGAAGGAATTGGAGGTGTTCCCTTTCCTTCTGTTCTTTCACATACAATACAAATACTTCATTAACAGTTGAATATCATCCCCATGGACCATCTGGTCCACCTAGACATCTAGGACCCAGACATCAACTCAGCACAGCCTTCAAGCTTCTCACTCTGATTCCAATTGGGTGCCACCCTTGAACACGGGACCTTTCACATTGCAGATGATGGGGTGGCTTGTGCCATCGGTGAATTCCACACACTCCTGCGTGCACTGTCCCTGGGAGCCAGTCCTTCAGCACCTTAGTGATTCTGGCTAGCTTGATAGGTTGCACATGACTTGTGTCCATGGTAGTGGCAGTGGTCTGGTGGAGAGGCTTCCCTTCTATTTTTCACAATAGTTTGTGAAAAAGGAATTTGGGTTAATAATTTTTTTAGATGTTTGGTAGAATTCACTAAGAAAGCCATTTACTCCTGGGCTTTTTATGTGGGGATTTAAAAAAAATTACTAAGTCCTTTTACTTGTTGTACGTTTATTCTGAGTGTCTATTTCTTCTTGAGTCAATTTGATAGTTTGTATTTTTCTAGGAATTTATTCTTTTTGTCTAAGTGATACAATTTATTGACATACAGTTGTGCATAGTTTTCTCTTATAATTATTTTTATCTCTGCAAGGTTGGTAGTGTTATCCCCTTTTTCACCCCTGATTTTGGAAATTTAAATCTTATTTTTTCTTGATGAGACTAGGCAAAGGTCTGCCAATTTGGTCATTATTTTTAAAGAACCAATTTTATGTTTCATTGGTATTTTCATTGAAAATGATATTTTCATTGTTATGTGATTTATTTCTACTTTAATCTTGGTCATTTCCTTTTCTTAGTTGCTTTGGGTTTAGTTTGTTCTTCTTTTTCCAGTTTGTCAAGGTGGAAGCTTCAGTTATTGATTTGAGAGCTTTCTTCTTTATTAATGTAGATATTCACAGCTATGGATTTCCCTCTGAGACTATTTTTGTTGTATCCCATAAGATTTGATGTTCTGTGTTTTTGTTTTCACTCATCTCAAAGTACTGTCTAATTTCTCTTGTGATTTGTTCATTGATTCTTTGGTTATTTTGGACTGTCATTTAATTTGTGCATACTTACAAATTTCCCAAATTTCCTTTTTTTTTGATTTTTAATATAATTCCACTGTAGGTGGAGAACATATTTTATATAATTTAACTTCCTTAAATGTATTAAATCTTATTTTATGTCCCATAGAACTTTGTATGTGCACCTGAGAAGAACAGGTATTCAATTAGTGTTGGGTGCCATGTTCTGTACATGTTGGGGGAATTGTCTTTTCATAATTATAATTTTTGATGTAGGAAAGGATGTATTACTCTGAGAAAAATAAAGAGAACAACTCTGGTTGAAAGGAATACTGACTATGTAAGTTACATGTATAGGAAATAAGAGTTATGAGTATTCTGTAAAAACTATGTTGCCCTCACTCTCACCTCTGGACCTTATCCTTCCTTAGATTATAAGATCATATTCTTTTAATTAGACATGTATCATTCTTCCTAGGTGTTTAAAAATTCATAAGGTACCATGACACATGGTTAAATTAACAAACCAATATTTTTTAGGCTGTGTGCTTCATCCTTCTTCATTAATATGCTTTTTTCCCCCATGTACCTTAGTTTCCTCCCTCAGTATCTATTCTTAGTCTTTTTTTCCCCTGGGGCAGGGAGTTTTGCTTGTATTTCACATGGTCCCAGAAGACCAACGATTGATTGCCTTTGTTTGGATGATAATAACTATTATATCGATCTTAGTAACCAGGAGTATTATATAAAATTTTATCTCTCACTTTTAAAATGGAGGAAAAATTGCCTGTAGGAATATTGGAAGACAAATGAGAAGATTCCTTCAGTTACATGCTGATATGTGATACTTATTATGACAATTCTATTTCCTTCCTTTTCTTTTCTTTCTTTCTTTCTTTTTTTTTTTTGTTCAAAACCCTTTATTTTGCTGTAAGGAGCGTGTCATTCGGGCCCTGCACCCAGCTTCCTGGTGCTAGACCTGCAGAGCTGGGGCCCAGGCCGCCACCAAGGTCAGCTGGCCTTTTTTCAAGACCAGAGCATCACAACACGCTGACACATCCCAGTCAACGACACGGAGCATGCAGGTACCCAGTCACGGTCTCCGAAGGCTAATCCCCCCAACCTCCTTCCCTCAGCCGAAATGCCAGCCTAGATGAACAGATGTGCCCCACTTGGGCCGCTGCTGGTAGAACAACGGCCAGCTCCCCCTGCACTGGTTGCAGTGTCCTCACACAAACGAAAACAGTTTGAGAATTTGCACACCAGCAACTCAGGAGGCTGCTGCAGGGTGGACCACGCAAGCTCCAACGAAAGCAGAGCCGCGTCCCCTGGAGCTGGGGGACTCGGCGGAGTGTTGTGGGCCCCAGCTGGCGCTGGTGCTGAGGCGCACGCTATTTCCTTCCTTTTCAAATGAGTGCTCCCTTCCTCTTCTCTTTTCCTTTGCTTTTTTCCTTTCTTCTTTCTATCCAGTAAAAATTGTTGACCCTTTCAACTAACCTTAGTAATTTATTTTCCATAACATTCTCCCCTAGCTACATAATTAATTTGTGTTCATGTGGGAGCAGGGAGGGAAAATGTGAAGCAACGTTGTTGTTAGGGCTCTTTTCATTGATAGTGAGAGAAACTCAATTTAAACTAATTTAATTGTACAGAAGATTTATAGATTCATGTATTTCAAAGATCTAAGGACAGTCTACATACAGGCAACTAGATTCAGGGGCTCAAGTAATAGTCAGGACTCTATCCTTCTACTCTTAACTGTTTATTTCTGCTCGGCTTCTCTGTGTGACGAGATCAGCTTCAAAGGATCTGCTAGCTTAGCAGCCCCAGCAGAAAGAAAATCTTTTCTTCTTTAACGCCCATATATCATAACCCCCAAATACAGCAATTTTCTCTGCTTCGGTAGAATGGTCACTTGAGTTTACCAATGTGCTCTCCGATGGGTACTGTGGTGGGAGGGATGGGAGGTGGGGGAAACCAGCACTCCGACTTTTAATTCAGTCAAGACCTCATGGGGTCTTGATGACGAAAAGTTCAATTTAAGAAACAGCTTTATCTTTGAATGAAAATATAAACATCTTTTGAATTAAGGAGGCAAATTCTTGAATCTGGAAGTAGAAACAATTTTAAGGAGACAAATTTCTACATCTTGGCAGAAGGAAAATTGCTGCTATTGCAAAGACTATAAGGCTTCTACATGATCCAGCACTCCCCTGTCGTTTTGATTAGTGAGGCTCCAGAAAAGGAAGATAACTTTTTAAATAGTAGCTTTATTGAGATAGAAGTCATACATCATAAAACTAACCCTTTTAATGTATTACAATTCAGTGCATTTTTTGTGTGTGTATATTTACAGGGTTGTGCCGCCATCACTATTATCTAGGGTTAGGTCATTTTCATCACCTCAGAAAGGAAGCATTAGCAGTCACGTCACATATCCCTTTCTCAAGCCCCTGCCTACTTTCTATCGCTATAGATTTGCCTACTCAGGACATTTCATAAACATAGAATATATGGTCTTTTGTGACTGTCATCTGTCACTTGGCGTAATGTTTTCAAGGTTCATCCATGTTAAAGCATATATCATTACTTTATTCTTTTTATGGCCAAATATTGTATTCCATTGTATAGCTGTGCCACCTTTTGGTTATTTATGAACATTAATATAGAAGTTCTTATGTAGGCATGTATTTTCAATTCTCCTGGGTATATTCTTAGGAATGGAATTACTGGGTCACTTGGCAAGTTTACAGTTAACATCTGAGGGAATGGGGGCAATGAACATTGGTGGTTTATCAGTGGTACTTTCCAATGTACCTGTGTGCCCCACCCCCCACAAAAGAGAACACACTGCTCCAGCTCCTTTTCCTTTCCTACAGGGAATAATGTGTTCCAAATGTTGTCTACCATAACTTTTCCCACATGTTAAAAATTTCCCAGTCCTGAGTGGATTCTTTGAGGGTCAGTCTGTTTCATTTGTTTTTTCCAAACAAAGGATGCACCTTGCAGCTTGTTATATCATAAGGGGAATGGGCAGGAAAGGAGCCCTGGGGAAATGAAGATACAAAGCAAAACAAAATGTGTAGTTCCACTTTGTAACATTCAGGGGTCAGTTTAGGAAATACAGAAGATGTTCCAAGCAGAAAAGGACTTTTCTCAGGGAATTAGGCACTTACATATCATTATAGGATCTGGAGAAACAGAAGTTAGAGGGTCACTGCCAGGCTCCTGGCTTCAAGGTTGCACATCTCCGCTTTTCTGACCCAGATACCAGAAACCCCTCAGTTATCCAGAAGTGAGGAAGTGCTAGTATCATATCAGAGCGTCCTTGCGCCACAGAAATGGCAAACACACAACAGTGTAGCATCCAGAGGCTGCCAACTCATGTCTAGTCTAGCCCAGTAACTGGTTTCCCTGCACTATCCTAGAAAGTGTTTTCTGATCATCCTTCTCTTTTTTCCTTCCAAATCTCATGCAAATGCATAATGACAGCAGAACATACTGGTAAATCACATAGAAACCTAGGAGCTGCCATTTTTAAGATGCCAGCCTGGCAACAGAGGGAGATCAGTACATAGAAGATGGTAGAAATGTTGGCCCAGTGACAGTAGACAGTATCTAGCACATCTTTAAATGTATTTAAATTGTCTTAGATCCTAAACATTTTATGTATATATGTAGCAAATATGAATATTTAAGGGCTTTCTAGAGGAATATCAAGTCATAATATTGCCGATTGCTGGAGTTAGTCACTGCCTTCCTGCATTCTCCTTGCCCATTTGTATCATCTTACTCCCCTGCTACCCTGACTCAATTTTTCCAATTTTTCTTTCTGTTGTCTTCCATATTCACTCTTAAATCTAGGACAACCAGTACCTGAAGCAAGGTTTATCATGTAGCAGGTACTTTATAAATCTTAGTTATTTGAATGAATGCCTTATCCAGTATTCTCTTCATTACCATTCTTTCCCCCAAGCCTCTTTCTCACTGGTTCTTCAATTACTGTAACTCCAGGCACAATTTCTCTCAGTCTGCAGCATTCTCCTCACCTGTCTTGTGGGCTGGCTAAATAATACTGTAACATCTATCGACAAGTTCAAGGTGAGGCAGTGATTTTCAGTGGGGGTGATTTGACCTCCTAGAGGACATTAAGCAATGTCTGAAGACATTTTTGGTTAGGGGGAGGTGCCACTGGCAACTACAGGATAGAGAGGCCAGGGATGCTGCAAAACGTTCCACCACATGCAGCACTGTCCTCCACAGCAAAGAATTCACAGGCCGCAAAAGTCAATAGAAACCTGTATTTAGAGTATGGAGGAACAAGAGGGTGGGGGAGGGAATTATTGCAAAAGGAAAGGAGTAAAGATGAGATCCAGCAGGGGTGGGCAAACATGTTCTGTAAAAGACCCAGATAGTAAATATTTGGGGCTGTGTGGACCTTAAGGTCGCCATTGAGACCACTCAGCACTACCGTTGTAGTAGGAAACTAGCCAGGGTCAACACATACATGAATGAGTGTGGCTGTGTTCCAACAAAACTTTAAGGACACTGACATTTGAATTTCATATAATTTTCACATGCTATGAACTATTATTTTTCTTTTGATTTTTCAACCATTTAAAAAGTAAGAACTATTTTTAGCTTGCAGGTCTTACAAAAATAATCGGGCAAAGTTGCTAACCCTGATAGAGGAAGGAGGAAAGTAAGGACTGGAAATAAATAACTAAATAACTATCGTAGGGCACCATGTTAGCTTGGTGTTTATGTTAGACAGGTGAGGCTAGATTACACCGAGGTAACAGACAACCTCAAAATTTCCGTAAGTTACAATAACAAAGGGTACTTCTCAGTCACAGTGCATGGCATGTGTAGCTGAAGTTCTGCTCCCTGTGGTTTTCATTCTACATTCAGGCTATGTAAGCAGCCTCTGCCTGGAGCATTGCTGGGTCTAGCGGCAGAAGGAAAATGTAGAACGCGGCGAACCACTGCTGGCTCTGAACACTTCTGCCTGAAATCAACACTTATCACCTTCACTCACATTTCACTAGCCAAAGCACGTCACAAACCCATGCTAGACTTCATTGGGTGACATAATGGAATCCTCTCCCAGGGAGGGAAGTGACGATTTGTGAACAATAACATAGTCTGACACATTGCCTGTCCTTGGTGCCTAGGCTTGGTTATTTCTGAACCAAGCATATTATATTCTCCAAACTAGTGTCTTAAGTGGGGCCTGGGAGATATCATAATAGTTACAGTAATAGCATCTGTCAAAAGTTTAGAAACAGCTGAAGTAAAACCAAGTAACCACTGAGGTAGTAATTAGTAAAACTCTGTTGTGCACACACCAGGAGGATATTTCAAGGACCAGGAGCACTCTAACCAAAACATGAATGAAGCTCAGAGGCAAATGGTTATAAGGTAGCTTATATAGTGAGAAGGCAGTGTCTATTTATTTTTCAGAGTGATTGGTTATAATACTAGAATTTTCTTACACAATAGGGAATTGGTTAGTGGCTACCTCATGTCAACCTTGGGTAACACAGTGTTTAGTTTATTATTTCCAGAGGTATAAACAAGAAATAACCCAGGTCAAGATAGTCCTGAAAATGAAGGTAAATTAAGCTTTGCTTATGTGACCAAACTGGTTTTGACCACTCAGGATGTTTTCAAGGTTGGCCTTCGTTAGTTTTTTATTTTAACTTATCTAATGTTTACGGAACAGCTGTTTCCCATACATGCATCCTTCGCATACATTTTTGCATTTAATTCTCACAATAACCCGTTGAGGTAGTTATTACTTTTATCTCTATTTTATAGATGAGGAAACTGAACAATAAAGACATTAAGGGCACCAGACTGAAAAGTCGCTGCAATTCAAATCCAGATCACCCTAACGTTAACATGTGTTTCTCCTCCAACTAGTGGTTAAAAACAGGTTCTGGTGATGAACTTCCTGGATTCAAATCCTGGCTGGTGCCAGCTGCTACTTATATGGCCTTGGCCAAGTTCTTTAACTTCTTTCAGTTTCTCCATCTGTAAAATAGAGGTATTAATGGTACCATGTTATGGGTTTTTTGTAAAGTTTAAATGTAAAAATCAATGCACTTGCAGTGCTGGTGTTTAGGATGGTACCTGGCAAATTTAAAAATTGTTTCAACTTATTGCTATTTAACAAGGTTTTGGAAAGCTCCATAGGTAATTTTACCCGCTTCCTTTTATGGCTCTTTATTCCTAATCCCCTTTGAGAATTACTGTTCAAGATTTTTGTTCCCATCTCCTATTTGTCTATTTTTGGACTAATACTTCACAACATGAAGGGTAAACTATAGGAATACCATTGCCTTCCACCCAGCTGTATACCTGTGCTTCCCAGGACTTCCTGGTATGTCACTTTTACATTCCTGGTTCATTATTTAAACTTCCAGTTTATTTCATGTGGGTGCACAGCAACGATCTGAAACACAGAATAGGCTGCCCAGAGGGAAGGCAGTACCACTGTCTCTGCCTCTAGCCACGTGACCTTGCTGATCACTTTTCCGGTTATGTTTTTTTCCCCAGTTATGTTTTTAAAGTTGATGGTTTTACTGTGGTTTAATTTTGAGAACAACATACCAAAATTTCCCCTGTGAAAACTGTGACAAAGCCAAGTCAGTGCAGTAGTAAGTTGTGCTTGGCACAGATCTATCTATTGGTCATCAGCCTTTTAAAAACCAGATACTGTTGTCTTGGTCAGGTGGCTCAGCTGGTTAGAACGCGGTCCCCTGCACCTCAGCGTTGCAGGTTTGATCCTGCTGGCGGTGCAAAAGGGAGGCAACAGATCAATGTTTCTCTCTCACATCGATGTTCTCTTTCTCTCTCTCTCTGTCTCTCCCACTTCCTCTCTAAAATCAACAAGGATATCCTTGGGTGAGGATTTAAAAAATTTAAAAAAGAGAGAGAGAGAAGGCCTGGTGGGCTGGTGAATTAATTATGGCAAAGTGCACAGCTCTTCTTCATGTTGGGTAAAGGGATTAAACAGTTCCTACTCAATTTTACTGCTTAAAATAGAATAAAACAGAATGGCTTATAGACAAGCTGAAATCTATTTTATTTACCATTGTATATTTTTTCCTTTAAAAATTCACTTATTACATAAAGCTAAAGAATAAACCATCTTAATTCCTTATTTGCATACTTGAAACGATACTAGACTTCAAGTGCTGGTTGTGATTGTGGTTAATTTAAAGTTCATAATGTCGTTGTCCTGATGACTTAGAATGTTAATGTGTTTTTTCTTCTGAAGTAATTTAAAATAATAGTTTTTAAGTTTTGGTCTGGAAATTTCTTCATTTTTATCTTTTGATTTCTTCCCAGGCTACATGTAAATTTGTCAGATTAGCTACTTAGGCTGAGAAAATGATCCCTGAGAGACAGCAGTAAGAAAGTTTACAAAGTTTGACAGGACTTGATTGGGGCACATTGTTATGGAAATAAAGGCAATGCTAAAACTTTGATTGTTTTCATGTGCTTCAATTACCATCAAGCCCATCTTAAATGATTTTATACTTCAGAAGTTTCTAAATAAATTTAGATTTTTCTAAAGATGGAAGATTGGGACATAGTAATTTACCATCTTTTCTACTTATTGGACTTAAATTGTGGATCTACTAGGCATCAAGTACCATATCAAATATAACTGATGTCTTTAATCAAGTCACGGATTTAAATTTGATCCATGCTATTCTGTATGGATTAGGATAGGGGTTAATGCATAAAAGTTACTGTAAGAAGATACAGCCTCAGATATGCAGAGTCATGCTGCAGACATCCACGTGTTTCCTCATTTTCACACTTAGATTGCTAGGTTAGGTTGAAGCTAAATTTTAATTCCATTCAGTGTTATAGAATAATCAGCCTTTGTTTCTTCCAATTACTCAGTCTTTTCCCTCTAAAGTCCATGGAGCAGAGTTAAGCTCTGTCTTCCCTCTAATTTCATAGCATATTTGAGGGAGCTTTGCAGGGAATGGAACAGGTTGATGGAGTACCAGGCATGAAAAAGGCGGGGTTCTTGAATCAGAGTGGCATTGTGCTAAATTATTCGGGGAACACTGCAATTGTTATTATTCAAGAGTAAAGTGACACTGAAAAACAATATATATTTTTTCAAGGTAATCATTTGGATTTATTTTAAAAAGGAGAGGAAAGTTCTCTTGTTGATATTTTAAGAGCAAAGGCAACAGTCAGCCATTTCTTTGGCTAATTCATGCAATCCTCGAGTAAAATTTAAGCTCAGTTACTTTTGTAGGATTTAAAGGAATAAGACATATGTGAATAAAATGGTATTAGATCTGTATAATTCTGACTAATAAAATAAAGATTAAGATGTAATATTGGTCCCTCAAGTACTGGTATTCAACTTTAAAAATCAATCAGGAGAAAAGATTAGTGGTGTTTCTTTGGTACTGAAAATATAAAGCTAAGACCAAATTGTTCTATTTTCACAGATTTGAGATATAAAGAATGATTTTTAAAGACATTTAAATGGCTATTACATTCTCTTCACTTTGAAAAGAATCTCCTATGAAGTACACTTAGAAGAAATCCCTGAGTACATTAACTCCTTTTTTGTATCTTCTTTCATAAACAAAGACAAACAATTTTAAAGCTTTGCAAAACATAAAAAATAATACACAGAAAAGGCAGAATTGTGTATACGGATCACCCCACAGTGCTTGTATACCAGGTTATCAAATGCTTAATGGTAGAAACAACAGATTCACAAAATTAAAATACGATATTTGAACCATTCCTAGGTAAATCCCCAAACCATTCTGCTATACTCTTTCTATTTTGTTTTACCCATTCAATATTGTTTTTCACTGTTTCCAGCACTTGCTCCCTAGGTTTCTCTCCTGCTCCAGCTTCTGGATATTTTTTGAAAAAACTCTCCACCTGTAAAAGAGAGGGAAATAATTAAGCAAGTCATTTTAAAGCCTAATTAGTCTTCAAGAATGTTGTTTACAAAATTGGATTGGTTTCCTTCTTACCAGGAAATTCAGGGTCACTACACAACATTGAGATATATCTTTTGGTCCATCATTTAGATTGAGCCCATCTCTCAGAACAGTTGCAATCACCCAAGGCTTTGGATGCCTGGCAGAGTGTCAAGCCACAAGAAACTCTAATATATGGGGGAAGCAGGGCAGCAACTAACAAATGGCATGCCCATTCCTGCTTCTGCTGGTTTCTTTATTTTCTGTGCATGCCTCAGGGCTGGCCCTGGAAAATCTGGTCTGTGGAATGATGGCATTGCTTAGTCTTTCACTGCAGGAGTCAGGAGCATTTTAATATACTTTCAGTTCACTTATTAAGGACTCATAAAAAATCTTTGTTAAATTTGTTCTATCCTCCCATATTCCTCCAGATTTCTCCCTAAAACTCAACTATTTGCCATTTAAAAAATAACAATTATTTTGTTTCTTAACACACAGAAGAATGTTGACACTCCAATATCTAATAAACAGATACTGAAAATTCATACAATGTGCCCAACATTAATATATGATTTTCCCTCAGGGAATTGAGATGTTTGAAACCTAAAAGATCTGGGTTACGTTTTGAAATTCCAAAACCATGAATTTTGAAAGGAATCACATCTTGACCAAGTTATACCAGGGTAACAGTTACCAGGAAAGGAAAGGCCTATCGTTCATGCGTTGGTAAACTGAACAATCCCATGCAGACCTCTAAAGCCTGCCTTTCTCAGATTTTAAACTTTGTCTGTTTCTTGTTTATTTGATACTTTTTCAGTTTAGGAAAAAAATAGGTGTACATTTAATTAGATACAAGAATTACTTCTTTCTCCTTGTTCCTCTGATCTGAATAGAAAAGAATACCATCTCCGTTTTATAGAAAAGTTTAATTTTGTCCCTTCCAAGACAAGTTACAGAGGAATTTGTCTCCGTACCTCCCAGAGCTGTAATTCGGTGTTGAACGGCTCTGCTATTGTGACAATCCGGCCAAGGTTTCTGTCATTGAGTGTGTACCTGATGAGGAATTTAGGGGAGTAAATGAGAATATAAGCACACAGAACTTTAAGTTTTTTCTCTAGATGCAAACATTTCCTTTTTACTTCATGTGGCACTCAACCCACTGAGCCATGCCAGCCAAGGCTAACATCATCAATAAAATATAGTTTAAAAAATGTGAACTGTTGAAATGTTAGGGAAGGATAAAATAAAATACATGAATAGATAAAGAAGTAAACAAGCAGAAGGAGAAATTTTACATTAAAAATTATCACACAGCAAAAGCAGAAACCAAAAAGATAAAAACTGATAAAGTTTGTTGCATGCACTTTTAAAAAAGATTTATACTAAAAATGCCATCCAACTAAAAGTCATAATTTATTACTTTGATATAAAAAGAGCAAATATTTTCCCTATATAAAGAATCCTTTAAATTAGTGAGAGGCAGAAATGGGCAAACCCTTAGTAAAATAATGAATCAGCAGTTGGCAACAGAAATATAAAGAGAAAATAAACCAATTTGTAAAAGACAAAAAGTTCTAATAATCAACCATGATCTTCAGTGCACTAGGTTCAATGTTCACTTTTATCCCGGACATCATTGAATTTAAATCCACCATGTCTTTCATCTTTCATCTTAGAAGTCTAAGGCAAGCAATTTCCCTTTACCTAATGTCATCAGTCATTATCCAAAATCTAAGACTCTGCGGCATGTATTCTCAACACTGTCCCCATAATGCGTACCGCTCTGTCTCTCTGCCTTAGCTTCCTAGATCACCCTAGTCTCTTCAAGCCTTCAACATAGTTCTCTGGAGACACCCCTTTCCAGGGAATACCATTTTGCATTTGGGGAATGTTTATTTTCACGCACCCTTTGTAACACCAGGTCAAAAATGGAATAGGTGTGCCGAGCTTCCCATTGCTGCTTCCAGACCATTATTCTTTCATTATTGTTAAAAATGTATGTTCCTTCAGGTTATTCCTCCTCACCTCATTTGTGATATACTTTGGTACCTAACTCCAAGCCATTCGATCATGCTGGGCAATTCCAAGGTTCACATGGACGATCAATATAATATCTTAGCTCCTTTATATCTTGACTTCCTCAATTCTAGTGATATTTTCTTCACTCTATTTCAGCCATCAATTCCCATTGTCATACCTTGTGACCATCCTTAAGTACTCTTCCTCCAAAATGATTTGTTTATGGACCCTCCATGACATAACTTATCTTTTGGTTTCCATTAGACCATTTTTTCCCTTTATCTGGCCCTTTGGGGATTTCTGGCCCTTTGGGCATCGCTACTCCTACTTTCTCCTGGACCATCAGCTCTTCCTTTTCTTTTGCTTATTTTCTTATATAGTTTAGATTTCACAGTCTACCATTCTCAGTAACATTTCTGCCTAAGTCCTGAACTCCCTTATATATTTTTTAAAGATTTTATTTATGTATTTTTAGAGAGAGGGGGAGGGAGGTAGAAAGAGAGGGAGAGCAACATTGATGTGACAGAGAAACACTTATTGGTTGCATCTCATATGTGACCCATCTGGGGACTGAACCCTCAACCCAAGCATGTGTCCTGACTAGGAATCGAACCAGTGACCTTTCACTTTGCAGAACAATGCCCAACCAACTAAACCACACTGATCATTGTTCCCTTATATTTTAACTGTTTGTGTCTAGCAAAACTCCAGCTTTGGATGAAATCAACAGCCATTTTCTCTGTGTTTGCACCAAGTGGCCAAGTTCCATCAAGGAAAGTCACCCAACTTTCCCCACAATGTCTCACTATAAATTCATGGATATCTATCTTAAATAAGCTCTCCACCTTGACAATCCTCCTACATTGTTCTGGCCAACTCCTCTTCTTCCTCTTTGAATTGCCTTTTTCAAATGTTTTCACTTTCTTCCAACCTCCAAACACTCCCCCCTTTCCTTCCTCCCCAAAAAAGATGACCTTGCCTTTTACTTCACAGAAAAAATATATAGTAACTCCTATATCTCTTATCCTACAAATATACAAGTATACCAATTTTCCTCCTATCACCTGTGCTGTGTTTCCTGTTTTACTCCATTTTCTTAAAAACTTTATTTTAAAAATATTTTTTCTGCCTTACATATTAAATCTCATTCTTTACTGGATCTTTCTTACCAGCTTTTAAACATGTTAAACATACTAAAATTATCTCCCACAGTTCAAAAAAATCTTTCCTTTGATCTGCCACCTCTCTCAATTTCCTTTCTCTCACTTCTCCCATTTATAGCCAAACTTTTTGAGATATATCTCTACAGTTCTCATCTCTATCTCCTCACCACTGACTCTTTCATCTGTTTTAATTTGAGATCTGCTCCCATCAGTCCACCGGAAAACTTTTTCTAAAAGAGTTACAATAGCTTTTATGCCAACAAATCTAATGAGTATTTTTCAGTCTTCAGTTTACTTAAACCTTAAGTAACATTTGACAAGGAACTATAACCTCCTTGAAACAATTTTCACTTTCACATCTTGAAAGAGAATAAAAAGCATTACATATAACAAACTGAATTCATCATTCTCCTTCTGCAAATCTTATCTTTTCTAGAAATGGAGGTATTATCTTTGACACCTCACTTTTGTCTCCCATTTCTAATCTACCACCCAATTCTAAATGTTGTTCTTATGTCTTCATCTTCATCATTACATTCATAGTCCAATCTACCATTATTTTTTGCCAAAACTACTGCAATATCTTTCCAACTGCTTTCCCCAAATTCACTCTGGCCTCCATCTAGGTCTGTGCTTTACCTCAGCAACAGAGCTTTCTTTTCAAAGTAAAATTGAACATTTCATTTTCTTACTTATAGCTCTTTAGTGACTTATTGCTCTTAGAACAAAATCTCCAATCTTAATATGACCCTGCAAAGATGGACACTTACCTTTCCTCTTTCCAGATCACAAGCATTCAGCCAGGAACACTTCAACTCTGGTTCACCCAATTAACTCCTGCCCTTCCCTCAGAATTCAACACAACCACCACTTCCTCTGGGAAAGCCTTTAACCTCCAACTTCTCTTGACTTGGTTGGTTTTCCCTTTATACTCTTTCAGGGTGCTCTGAACCTCTTCTGTTTGTAATCATTACAATTTTAAGTATACAAGAATTTGTGTGATTCTCAAGTTAACATTGGCCTCTATCACTAGACTCTAAGATCCATGAAAACAGGGAACCAGATTACTTCTCCTAAAAAAACAGACTCAAGGAAAAGACAGTAGTGTGACAACAAGGGTTTTTCCAGGTGGAATTATGGGTAATTTTTGTATCCTTAATTTTGCTTACCTGCATCTTGTACAAAACAGTAACTCATAAGAAGAAAATGGGAATTTAAAAAAAAAGAAACTACACTTAAGTTGCTATCATGGTAGTCTATAGTCTATAGATTAAAAGAAAATCTGCTAATTACAGGTAAGAAAACATTTTTTATCAGTAAACTATAATTTCCGTGACATTCCTCCTCTGTTTTGTTCTTAGAGACTAAAAATTAAAGCATATATTTGGGAACTAGCAATGAATAGACTGAATTAAAAAACTACAGCTACCTGTATAAACACTAGAGTTGTAAGAACAAATATATTTATACACAAGAAACCAGTATCAAATAAAGTGTAGCATTTAAGAAGAAATACATCATATATCTACATACTGATTAGTTTTAAAACTAATTATTTGAATTCTTATTGAATTTATTTGAAGATAAACTTCTTAGTCTTAATATATACATAAGTATTATATCTCTCAAAATAAATGATTTTGACACACATACAACTTTTGTTTCTCAAATTATTTTGTTTATGGGCTAGTGTTTGAATGGTTTCAGTCATACTCCATTGACTTAATTTTTCAGGTAGAGTCGTAAATTAAAAGCAAATTTTACCACACTACATTATTGATTTATTGGGTTCATCCAACTTTGCAGTTTTATCTAAGAGTTTAGTGGAATAAATAAAAGCAAAAAAAATTCTGAAGTATCTTTGGAACTTTGTGGTTAAGTCTCAAACAGGAAAAGGACATTAGTGCTGTGGCCATCAGTTGTCATCAAAGTCACATGACAAAAACTTTATTAAAAAGCAGCTTGTTTTTTATAGAATGACAATAAATTGTTCAGAAATGGAGGCAATAAAACCACTCATTTTGAAGTCTGGAAAATGTTCAAGAGTTTGGAAATTTTGGATAAAGCTTGGTTCATTTCTGTTCAATTTGTCCTATCCAATGTTAATGGGAAAATTTTATTTATTCAAACTAGTCATAATTAATATTGGGCATCTTGGGTGTGTGTGTCCATCATGTGATTATTACATAATTTTATGTTTGAGCTCTTTGAAATAATACTTTATGAGAATTAGATTACTAGACTATGAGGAAATACGAAAACCCTTGGGTGAGGGTTTTGGAACTAGCACTGGAAATTTTTTATCAACTAATTTTTCTTGAAAAAAATTCAGTATTATGTCTAATAGATTTATTTTAAGGCCAGATGTTTATATCTTTTATGACAAGATAATACCTGTTTTTTCTACTTTTTAATTTTTAAGGAATAACAATGAACTAATTTTTAAGAGTAAAAAATGCATTATTTGAAATAATTACACCAGAGCTATTTAAATAAGCCTTGTATAAACAGTTTGCAAAATGAACATTAGTTACTTGTCTTTTCACAATAATTCAAAAGGAATAATTGTTTTTCATCTACGTAGGTTTCATGCAGCATACACCAATAAAAGTTTTACAGTTTTTTGAATTAAAACAAAATACACAGTATTTGTCACTAAGCATATATCTTTCAAAATGAAAGGCATTACCTTGCATAATATGAACTGTTACCCCTAGATAATGTGTTCTGAATAAGCAGATTTATTCATTGTAAACCAAGCATTTCACTGAACAATTACAAACAGATGAACAAAGTATCACATGTGTGTGCTTGTGCACCAATCAATCTCCATAGAGATGGATGAGTGGTTACTATCAATCATTGCAAGAATAAAAAAGGCAAAAATTTATCACAAATAGGCAAAAAAAAACCAAAAAACCCCAAAACACCAATGTAGGATAACTTGGTTGAGAGCTGGAGACTGAATCTGGATCCCAGAAGGATGGGAAATATGAGTCAATATGATAGCACTCTGGGGAATTGTAGGGTAGACAAGAAAATATAAAGAAAAGCTGTCATATTTAATATTTCTGATAAGGCAGTCAGTTAGGCAGTGTTGACGGGAAGACAGAAGAGACTAGATGGGGCTAACAGAGGCTATTTCTTGGTGTGGGGATTTCAGATGGTAAAGGTCATCTGGTCTGTGTTTTCATATTTGTTTGGGATATATAATTTATATTCTATTTTTTGCTCTGTCAAAGAAATATCCTTTTAATGGAAAATAAGCATTAAATTTAGAGAATTAGGACCAAAAATAGCAATATTTCATTTGCATGGGGGCTGAAGAAATTAAAAAATTGGGAAAGAATTTCTTTAGTTAATTTGTTGTTTTCCATTTTAAAACAGTTATTGCCTGGGAAGTGTAGATTCCTTTTAAGAATTTTTCAAATTACCTGAAGTTTAGCTATCTGGTCAAGGGAAATAAAATTTATCATTCATATAAGCCCAGTAAGATATAGGGCTCTAATTTGAACCCAGGTTTCAGAATTCCCATTTAGTTTTCATTAAATACTGATTGAGAACTAAATATGTGTCTGGCATTGTGCTAGGTACTATCACAACAGGCAGAATTATATTAACTTGTTTTAACCAATCTAAAAGTCATGTGATTTAGGCATCTCTCCAGATCACAGAATTCTACAGATGAGGTGGAATACTTTCCAAAAATAAATTACGATGAAAATTAATTAACACATTGCTTCCCTGGAAGGAAAATACCATGACCCTTGACCTCTGGTAATATGCCATTTCAGATACTGTATAAATGTGAGAGACAGTATAGTAAAGAGAGAGAAAGAATTGCAGACAGTATCCAACAAGGAGAACAACAAACCATTATCTGATCATCCCACCTGTTGACTAGATATTCCCAGTTGTGCTGTATCCAATTCCAGGCCATGTTCTTCCCATAGCTGTTATATGAGATATATCGGATGACTGTAAACACATCCTGAGTTTTAATAAGGCTTGAGTCCTTGAGCAAATCCAAATACCTAAGAGAAGCCAAAAATTCAAAATGAACCTTTAATGTTCATTCGTCCTTAGCTAAATTCCAATAGAACAAAGCTTTCATTCCAGTAATTCAATTCTTGAGGCACCAACCAACCAAGTTAATTAAATATGATAAATAATAAAACATAATTTAAAACTCTGTAAAATATTTAACTGTTTTTTAACAGTGAAATGTAAACTACAGAAACATTAAAACTTGAATTATTTTGAAAGTACTAAAAACAATAAAAAAACACAATTTTACTATTAATTGTTTTGTGACAACATGGATGGATCTTGAGAATATCATGCTAAGCAAAATAAGTCAGACAAGAAAAGTCAAGAATCATATAATTTCACTTCTATGTGGCATATAAACTGAAAGCAACAAATAAACAAACAAAAACTCATAGACACAGACAATAGCATGGTGGTTAGCAGAGGGGAGGGGGTGGGAGGACTTAAAGGGTAAAGGGGTCAAGTATATAGTGACAGCAGACAATTGGACTTTGTGTGATGTATCATAGAATTGTACACTTGAAACTTATATAATTTTATTAACCAATGTCACCCCAATAAATAACAAAAATTAAAATTATTTAATGCTAAATATTTTAAATAAATATTTTCTTTAAAAATTAAAAAATGCTTCTATTGAGTAGAAGCATTTTGCCCACTTACCTACTTTCCCACTGACCTATAAAAAAGAAGCCAGTAAGTTAAGGGACAGTATTTATGCTCTGATTTCTGTGGGATAACAGTTAACTCTCATTTGTTCTTTCATCAATTCTAAGAAATAATCTCTTAACATAACCTGTGTAGTTAGATTAGTTGGCAATAATTACAGTATAATTCAAATAAGTTCAAATCAATAGATTAAGTGACCAAACCGGCAGATTTTTATTAAATTTGTGCCACAGCTATATATAGAGGGACTATCTCAACATGATGTAATCCATTGAACTTCCAGAAACTGCAGTGAAGTGGTGGGCCCCTGACTTTTTGTGCAATTTACCTTTTACCCTTCAGTTCACAAGAGTCTAGTAAGGCATCTAAGTATTTGCTAATTGTCTCATTAGATACAGTCCATCCACGGAACAGATCAAGGTGATGTTCTGTGGACTGTCAGGATGCTCAAGCTCTTGGTAGACTATCTCAGAGCAGTGAGCAGGAGAACTGACATGGAGCCCTGAAGCAAGACAGTGACGGTGCACTGTTGGCCCTGCCAGGCATAAACAGTTTCTGGTAGTCGTTACAAAATGGTTATTGTATTTGTGATTTATCATTTACATTCTGCCTCTTTCATGGACCCTTAAGTTTTTCAGGGGCAGATAACATGTTATATTCAATTTTAGTTCCACTATCTATATGCCTATACAAAGAAATAACATAAGATTTGGTTAAATTAATAAAGTAAATAACTCAGAAACCACAACTAAGCAAAAAATGAGTTAAGGCAGAAGTTAGTTGACTTGTGCCACAGGTATGGAGTAGAAGATTCATAGATGAGCTTCAAGAAATCTTTATACCCTGTGAATGAAATGTAAATACATTTTATTTGTTTGTATATGCATATTGTGGCAGACACTCCTCTGCTGACATGCACCAGCTCTGGACCAAGCTGTCCTTGATCCTTGCAAAGCTAGACTCCCATCCCAGCTCCAGGTTAGCATGACTGATGCAAGCCAGTCAAACAATTCAAGTTCATCCTCACCCACAAATGATCATGTGGTAGATCCACAGTATGACCAAGAATGATCAAGTGTGACCCACTTCTGGATTGTGAGGGGAAGTGGAGATAACTGATCTCTTAACATAAAAGATAGAGCCTTGTGAGGAGGAACTCCTTTGCTCCTGTCCTGCTTCCACTGAACATACAAGTATATGTATGAAGACAAAATGGTTGGAAATCTAGAGGTCAGGAGACATCCAACAGGTTGAGGATGACAGAACAGAAAGAGAAAGAGCCTAGGTCCAGGATAAATATTGAACCAATCCTCCCAACTGAAAACTGTCTATCTTTTGAATTTTTTCATATGAGATTACATTTATTTACTGTTTAAGCCACTATTACACAGATAGATTGTTTATTGTAGGGAAAATAATTTTTAGTAGATTTTCTTGGAAAATTAAAGTTTAATAGCATCTATAAGAGACTGTGACACAAAAACCATCAAATATCATTCATAGAAGTGGGGGGGAAGCTCCAAGTTACCTTGACAACAGAGTAATGTTCCTCACGGATGCTAATGCATACAGCAGTTTTTCTTTTTCTTGAGCTAATGAAGCCTTCTGGTATTGATCAAGAGTGTAGTTCCATGAAGTCTCATTGCCCGAGTTCTGCATTCCATACCGATACACCAGAAGCCTGAGATTTACAGGAATCCTAGAAGAATACAGTTTTTCAAAAATTTTAATTTTTTGTTTCACAATTTAAAGTCTTCTGAGGATCCAGAGACACATGAAAAGATGCTCAGTATTGCTAGCTATCAGAGAGATGCAAATTAAAACCTCAATGAGATACCACTTCACACCAGTCAGAATGGCCATCATAAACAAAGCCACAAACAACAAGTGTTGGAGAGGTTGTGGAGAAAAGGGGACCTTAGTGCACTGTTGGGGGGACTGCAGACTGGTACAGCCACTATGGAAAGCAGTATGGAATTTTCTAAGAAAACTAAAAATGGTTCTACCTTTTGACCCAGCAATCCCACTGCTAGGATTGTATGCTAAGAACCCTGAAACACCAATTCAAAAGAACCTATGCACCCCATGTTCATAGCAGCACAATTTACAATAGCCAAGTGTTGGAAGCAACCTAGGTGCCCATCAGTAAATGAATGGATCAAAAAACTATGGTACATTTACACAATGGAATTCTATGCAGCAGAAAGAAGGAAAGAGCTCCTACCGTTTACAACAGCATGGATGGAACTGGAGAACATTATGCTAAGCGAAATAAGCCAGGAGGTGAAAGACAAATACCATATGATCTCAACTTTAACAGGAACCTAATCAACAGAACAGCAAACAAGCAAAATATAACTAAAGACACCGAGGTTGAGAGCGGACTGGCAATCACCAGAGGGGAGAGGGGAGGGAATTTCAGGGGAAGAGGGGAGGGGTTTGGAGGAACAGGTGTGGGGGACACATGGACAAAACTAGGGAGAATGGAAATGGGGGTGGGGTGGTAGGCTGGGATGGGAGTAGAAGACAAAAAACTGTGCAAGAACAGCAATTAAAATAAAATAAAATAAAGTCTTCTAGAAATGAGAACACAGTAAACAGTCACCTTACAGTCCCAGTGAGCCACTGCTGAAATAACTGGGAAGCGCTGTCCAAGGCTGCTTTGTCTCCCAACTTGCAGGCGAGCCCTAACACAGAAGCACGGAGCAACCTTAGAAAACAAACACACACAAAGGTGGGCCTAATGCACTTTTCAACATAATTTAGAACAAACAAACAAAGAGATATTGAATTGATATTTGTTTTAAAAATGTAAAAAATCACTTTGTGAGGTGGTCTCCAGTATCATTCCATGTCAGAACATCTGCCACTGGCTTTACTTGATCTCGGAAGTATTCCTGAAATAAAAGCACCATGTGCAATGAGTAATCATTCATTATTTATCAACAGTCTTTCAGTTATTATAATCTACAGCCCCCCCAGCTTTAACCTTTTTTCCTACTAGTTCAGAGAACTTTGGGCCTGTCATTAGGAAAGAGATGTATTCAGTTCTTAACACATTGTGATATTGCCTCAATCCTGAAAATACAAACATCCTGAATATTCTCTAGTGTTTTATAAAACTTTGGGTAAGCCCCTTTTAATTTCTACTTTTTACTTAACACTTATAGGATACAGAATAACACTTGACATACTTGCTGCACTGAGAAGTTCACTCAAGTATTGATGAAATAATAATGTTATTTCAATATTTGTATATTGCCTTTGGATTTACAAAGGATGTTCATAGTATATAATCTTAACTATCCCATTACCACAGGCAGCCAAGTGCTGACATTCTTACTGTACAAAGGAAATTAAGACTCACAAATATTAAACCATTTGTCCTAGTTCTTTCATTTACCAAGTGGAAGAGACAAAGATTCTAATTCAGAATTTTCTTAAAATTACAAATGTCTTGCCAACATGCTACAGAAGTCACAAAGCAAAGTATTTAGAATATCTTATAATAAAATCTCAGTGTAAAAATAACTATAGTAATAATAAAGAAATATCATGTTATGTTTTGCGAAGAATAAATTCATTTTGACCTAGAAGAATTCATTAAAAATATGATTTAGTTAGTATCTATGATTTAAAATGTTGTTTATTTTAAAAAAGGTTTCATTTAATTTTTATAGAGAGGAGAAAGAAGGGAGAAAGAGAGGGAGAGAAAGAGCAATGTGAGAGAGAAACACTGACTGGTTGCCTCTCATATGCACCCCAACTGGGAACCAAGCCTGAAACCCAGTCAGATGCCCTGAATGGAAGGCAACCAGTGACTTTTTGCTTTGCAGGATGATGCCCAACCAACATAGCCACACCAGTCAGGGCAAAATGTAGCCTATTTTAAATAAAATACCAATGATTGTATTTCTTGTAACACTTAAATATACCTTTAAGTGGTATATTGAACCAGAAATATTGATACATTTCATGGTGAAAAAAATAAATAGCAGACTTCTGGTCAAGATGGTGGCATAGGTAAACACAGCTCACCTTTTCACACAACCACATCAAAATTACAACTAAAATATAGAAAAACCATCACTCAGCACCATCAGAAACTGAGTTGAATGGAAGTCTGATAACTGTGGAATAAGAGAAAACATATCTATCTAGACTGGTAGGAGGGGTGGAGATGCAGAACAGACTGGTCCCATGTCCATGTGTGATGGATAAACATTTGGGAGTGATATCTTGGGAGTGAGGAGTCCTAGCCTCACACCAGGCACCCCAGCCCAGGGTTCCAGTGCTAGGAAGTAAAGTTCCCATATCTACTGGCTGCAAAAAAAGTGAGGATTGAGTTGGTGGAAGAAACTTCTGGAGTCCCAAGCAGTTTCACTTAAGAACCTACACATGGATTTACTCAGATTCACTCCCTCTGAGATCTAGCACAGGGTAGCAGCTTGAAAGGCACCTGTGGCATACAGGGAGGAACTGAAGTATCTGGCATCAAGGCATGAGCCGGGGAACAGCTTTCTCCCAGACAAAAAGGCAGGCAGAGACCATTCTCCCTTTTCTGAACACTTGCTGAGCACAGCCACAGAGCCAGAAGGTTGGTGCCATATCTGATACTCCATCAACCTTGCTAACACTGTTTGCCCTACTCCAGAGATTCCCAAAGATTCTGTTCCACCCAACTTACATGCCACCCAAGCTGCTTTTCCATATGAATGGCTGATCTTGGCTTATGTTTCACAACTTCCTAAATCTTCTCAAACAAGCAACAGTTGTCCTCAGCGACCTCCAGCCCCAGTACCCCTTGCTAAATGGCCCTAGGATGGACACTAGCAGCAGTCACCCTAGACTCACAGCTTGGCTTCACCTGTGAACTCCAAGCACAGCACAAGTAGCAGCCATCTCAGATTGCTTTATAGCTCAGGCAGGGTAAGCTCAGGCAGGCTGGCCCCAGGCAGAACACAGGTGGGGGCTGACCTTGGCCTGCACCACCCTGGAAACCACTGAGCTTGCCCACCCATTGGACAGCTAAGACCATATGAGAGCACTACCACCCCACCCCTGCACAGCTGATCCTACACACAGGTCAGAGGTTGGTGATCAGTGGTCACAGCCAGTCCTTGCAGCTGACTGGCCTGGATAAGTCCCTCCCATTGACTTGACAACAGTAAACAAGGCTCAACTACAAGAGGAGGGTGTCCTCAGCCCATATGAAGGGTACACCTCAAGTACTCAGCTTGGGTGATAAGGGAGGCTTCTATTCCACTGGACAGGGCACCTACTACATTAGGCCATGGCACTGAGACAGGAAGTTATAGCTCTACTAAATATATTGAAACATGGCCCAAATGAAAGAACAGAACAAAACTGCAGAGAAAGAGCTAAACAAAATGGAGATAAGCAATTGATCAGATACAGAGTTCAAAACACTTCTTGGGAGGATGCTAAAGAAACTTAGTGAGGACCCCAACAGCAACAAAAGATCCAGTCAGAACAGAAGAATATAATAATTGAAATAAAGAACAATTTACAGGGAATCAACAGTAGAGTGGATGAGGCTGAGAATCAAATCAATGACTTGGCACATACAGAACAATTGACCAGAACAAGATGAAGAAAAAAAGAATCTGAAAAAATGAGGATAGTGTAAGTAGCCTCTGGGACAACTTCACGACTTCCAACATTGGCGTCACAGAGGTGCCAGAAGGAGAAGAGAAACAGCAAGAAATTGAAAATCTATTAGAAAAAATAATGAAAGAAAACTTCCCTAATTTGGTGAAGGAAATAGACATGCAAGTCCAGGAAGCACAGAGAATCCCAAACAAGATGGATGCAAAGACACCCACACCAAGACACCTCATAATTAAAATGCCAACAGTTAAAGAGAGAATCTTAGCAGTTAGTTACCTACGGAGGAATTCCCATAAGATTGTGAACTGATTCCTCAAAAGGAACTTTGCAGGCCTTAGAAGGGATTGGTAAGAAATATTCAAAGTCATGAAAAACAGGGACACACAGCCAAGATTGCTCTACCCAGCAAAGCTATCATTTAGAATCAAAGGACAGGTAAAGAGCTTCCCAGACAAGAAAAAACTAAGAGTACACATCACCAAACCATTGTTATATGAAATGTTAAAGGGACTCTTTCAAGAAAAAGATTAAAACCATGAACAGTAAGATGGTAATAAATACATACCTATCAACAATTGAATCTAAAAAAGAAACTAAGCAAACAAGAAGAACAGAGAGAGAATCATGGCTATGGAGAGTGCGTTTTGATGGTTGCCAGATGGGTGGGGTTGTGGGGAATGGGTGAAGAGGTGAGGGAATTAATAAGTACAAATAGGTAGTTACAGATAGCCAAGGGGATGTAAAGTACAGTATAGGAAATGGTGTAGCCAAAGAACTCATACACATGAACTATGGCCATGAATGTGGGGATTGCCTGAGGGAGTGGGGAATGCTGGGTGGAGTAGGGCAAAGGAGGAAGAAATAGAACAACTGTAATAGCATAATGAATAAAATATAATTTAAAATAAAATAAAAATGGAAAAAATAGCACCTCTTTGCTTTGACTAGTCAACTCATTGTACTTTCCTTTGACTTCACTTTGCAAGAAAGACATGTTTTATATCCCCTGAGCTCCTTCTCTCAGAAATTTTCCTATTCTGCTAATGACTAAACATTTACTTTCATATATATACCATTAACATCACCTCAATCATAGGGTATAGCTCTTTATCATCTTCAAACATGCTAATAATATAGGTTATAGCTGAAATGACCCTCTGCCATGGTAAAAAATCCTCTTCCATTTTGAGATACTTGGTCAAGTTCAGAGCCACCTTATAATCCAGAAGTTGAGCTCTAAGAAAGGGAAAACAAACCACAGTTAATTAAAAGGATTAATTAGCTTCCATTTAACTGAAAAAATTAAAATGGGGATTAAAGATTTCAATGTTAATGAGAAGCCTCCTATTACACAATTTAGAAAAATGCATGTATTTTTGAACCTCAAGCAAATAGTTTTGTTCACAATGATATATTATGCTTTCAAACATTCAATAGTAAATGGAAGGATAGAACATTAAGATGTACATTTGAAAAATCTGTGGCAAAATTTGAGATAAAACAAAAGCCATTTGGTTAATATTGATGAATAGGAACTTTTTAATGTTAGGTTTATAAACTAATTATAATAGATAAATACATCATTATTAATGCACCTGAATGAAATGTTCTGCATTTGAAATGAAGAAGAAACATGAATAACAGTACTCACAATTCATGAATGCTTAAAACATTCCAAGTGAACTTATATTTCCCATAAAACATCTCCTGTTTTGTACATTTCCCAATAATATGGCTAAATAAAAATAAACTTTGTTCCACCAGAAAATTTGAAGTTGGCATTTAAAAGTTTAAAGAATCCCATTTCTTCCTCCTTAGAAAGAGCTCTAGAATCTTTTGAAATCATATTCTTAGAAATCCATCATGCTTTAATTTATAGCCTAGGTTTTAGAAAGAATTTTATGAGAATCTTATTTTTCCAAATTATATTTGTAAGTTTCCATTAAATTGTAAGTTTCAAAAAAAAATTCCATTTTAAATTATTGAATTAGTAACACTGAAGCACTGAGTGCTATTATGTTTGAGGTCATTTTGTGAATAAAGAATAATTTAATTATATCTTGACTTCTCCCTAAGAGTTTGATTAAAGGATGAACTGGTATTGGAGAGACAGATAAGAATAAAAAAATTTTGTCATCATATGATTTTTACTAATCGGATATGATACAGAGTTATCTTTTCAGTTCAAGGAGCTGATTTCTCTTACTGTCTCAGTGTTCCTGATCTGATTTAGGAGTTATATTTTGGAGCATTCAGCCTCCTTCAATAAAAGTATAAATAAAATTGAGAAATGGGGTGTTTTATTGAGAATATGTGTAAAGTAAAAACTGTAGAATGTTGTGTTGACATCTGAAACTTGATAATTTGCTAATTTTAATCATTCCCTCTTTTCCCAGGAGGACAGAGCAACAATTACATCCAATCAGTGATTTCTTAGGATAGTGCTGAAGAACAGTTGTTGCTCTAAGGACCAAATTAGCAAAGAGGTTAGTGAAATTTTAGAAAGAATGGCAGTTAATTTGGCTAGAAGTCAAGTGGGCTCCATACTTCTGGGAGGTGAAAAGACTAGAGGGGTCTTGTTTCCTAGGACCAGAAGAATTGGTTATCTGGGTACCATAAATCTGATGATCCAAAGGTTAGAGGCCCTGACTAAGTGCTATGTATTCGAATGTTGAAAAATCAATGTCTTGTCCTGGTGTCTTATTTTTCCAGCACACTTGATAACTAAGCAATAGTTCCACTTTGGTATCCCTTGTCTTCTTTAAGTCTGAGTCATGTGGCCAGAACACTGGAATGGGAGTGAATTTTTGATGCTTGATATTACAGAAGATAATATTTTGAGAATTAAGATAATATACTTTTCATTTCCCACAAGCCATGTTACTCTGCAGCTCCTACCCATGGGATCAGTGGTATTTGACACCTCAGAGGAAAAACAATACCATTTAGAACCCTGATTCCCAAATTTAAGCCTATATCAGCAGTACTGGAAAGCCGGTTAAATCATACTCTTGGGTCTCATTCCCAGAATTTCCAATTCAGTGGGTCTGGAGTAGGGCCTAAGTATTTGCATTGCTCACAAGTTGCTAGGCAATGCTGATACTGCTGGGACCACATGTGAAGAACTGGTTTTTTAGAACAAAGACTTCTATAGTGCCTCACCCATATCTCTTTACAGCTCTACGTTGGCTCACAGTTGCCACCTTCTGCAGGCCAGAAACGTCTGTCCTGCCTACGAAGTTATACAACCCTTACTCCTGACCATTAATCAGTCATCTGATTCAGGAACGCAGCAAGCCATCCTGGGTTCCTGTAGTTGATCCCACTCTGTGGCACAATTCATAGCTTCCTAGTAGAATCTGACAAAGCCAGGCTCCAGATCAGACCATGTCTTTGCTCAGCTTCATGTTCCATCCTGCTTCCTGTACTCTCTACCTCAAGAGAGTACTCTGTCAATAACCACAACTACAAAACCTCCCATTTCAGACTCTGCTTCTAGGGAACTCCACCTAAGACGCACTCTTATTCAACTTTGAGTCCCAAGTTTCATTTATTTTTAAATCCATAGCAAACAGCAGTTTTGAAAACCGAACTTGATTGAGAATTTTCTTTATTCCAAAATCTTCCATTTATACAATGAGAACCCAGCCTGAAGGACTCAAATCATAGAATTTTCTTATAATTCATAGTGTAGCGAGGATGAGGCTATAACTTAAAGAAAGTTTCCCCCAAACTCAGTGGAGAAGAAGAGGACAAAGGGGTCCTCCTAGGGAATCCATGTTCTCCTGTCCTGAGCTGAGGCATGCAGGAACTATGAGGAATCCTGTAACAGAGGTTTGTTTTTGCTCCCCTGGGTGTGACTGCATGGTCCTTCTCAGAGAAGCCTGTGTTAAGCATAGTGTCTTGGTAAACACAACTCTGGAAGGGGACATTAGAACAATTGAGAAAGGTGCCCATGTGGATGGAACTGACCCCACGTGCTCATGTCCAGCAAAGCCTTCAGGTGGAGTGGAGAGCTTTGGAAAGTTCCCATGTATCTGGTCTCTCAACATTAACTTGCCAATGAAATTCAGATTTCTGGCTTAAAACAGTCAGACCCCTTTTTACATTTCCCCATTTGCCTACATCTCCCTATTATTCAAAAAGGACTGTCCATGAGGAGGCAAGAAAGTTGCGTATCCAGTTCTGTGTTGTCCTCTGGTCACCAGTGCAAATACCTATAAAATGGTAAAACCGGTCATCCTGGCATGGCCGATGCTACCCTGGTGGTCTATATTTGCTAACCTGGCCCTCACCTTGCATATCATTGGAGCCACTGATCCTTTAAACTTGGCCGGAATTCTGTCTGTATCATTAGCTTAGGTGTTCTTTTAAGCTGTCCTTTGTGCCATTCCTACCTCACCCAGAAACACCTGCCCCCACCCATGGGCCAGTTAGCCAGCTCTGCTTTCCCTTATGTTAGTCTTGACCGCTCTCCTGGCTTTAGCCCACAGTGAGCTGTACAGCACAACAGAAGCTATTAAAAAGGATAAAATCTACTGTAACAGGGGTACAACAAAGAGTTTTTTTCTGCCTCTGTTTTGGCAAGAACCCAAAACTCAGCCCTTTGACCTATCCTCCAAAGTAAGATGCAGCCCACAAAATCAGAGCTGACATGGTCAGAAGCAGGTTTTGTGATTCCTAGCTAATAAGCTGCCACCATCCTAGTCATGAGGTTGGAATAGCTAAGTGGGAGAGAGTGACATTTTAGAAGACGGCTTTGGGAGAGCTGTCAGACTACTGTGAGGTTGTCCCATCACAGCAAACATAAGAAAGGGGCCTTTAATGGGGCAACCTGAAGAATTTTACAGGTGTATCCTGGAGCTTGGAGGCATAGTGGCCTGGCATCTCACACCCTACCCTGAGAAATCTAAAAAATAAGAGATCATGTTTGGCTAGTGCTATGACCTCAGACTGTAGTGGGACAATGGAGTGGCCTGTCCTTTCAGACTTTGTCAGGGCAAAGGACACATGAATACCTGCTACAGACCAGAAGTGGGTCAGAGGTAGTCACTTCCCCCTCAAGATAACTGCAGGAGAAACACCCTTGGCTACGAAATGGGTGTGAGCAGCAAAACCCCATGAAAACACCACACAAGAAGAATCAGTGTGAAACATCTTCAAGGTTCAGAGAGGAGCAAAAGTAGACTGCATGTCAGGAGTTTCCTCTTTTCACCTGCTCTCTTTGCTTTAAGGCTGGTCGAACCAGAGGCAGCATTAACAGGTGAGAAGCAGATGTTCTATGCAGGGAAATGGAGAGGAAATCCTCCCTTGTTCCCACTGCGGGTGGCTGGCCTGAAGCTGGCCTGAGTTGGGGGCTGGGAGAAACTTTGAAAAGCTGACAACTTTGATGATTTCCTTGGGCTGGGCATAAAATCAAACTGCACTTATTTGGGGGACTGATGCAAAGTGACCAGGTGAATCTTTACACCTTATCTTAATAAATGTGTCTGGCTGGATATTCCATCCAGGGCAATAAGAGCCCTAACTCCTCAAATGTGGGACAAGGGAATCAGGAATGCATTTACTTTTAGATGTGCTCTCTTAGTCCTGTTCATGCAACATGACATCTTGTAGTTACACTTCTTTTGGAACACCTGAGTAGAACTGCATACATTTTAGTCCTCCCACAGGCACTTACCTATTTCACTAAGCATTTCTCCTTTTCTTCCTCGTAAGGATTCAGACTGGTCTGGACCCGTTGCTAGCTAAAACTGGTGGAGTGTGTTCCTCTCGGAGTCCTGCTTTGCTCATGTGTTGCAAAAGGAAATTGGACAATAGCTCAATAGCTTAGGTCATAGTTCAGGTCTTTTCTGGATTGATTTTTGTGTGATTCTTCAAATTTTTTGGTTTTCAAATTTGTTTCACTTTCTTTCTTTCTGCAGCTCTTCAAAATTTTATGGGGCTATGGCCAAGGAGCTGAGCAAATGTAAGAAAGTCTTTCACTTGTGTTATTCACTTTATACATGGTTCCTCAGAGAGAGCTGTTCAAGTGGCTTTCACTTCTCAAAGCAAAAAGAACTGTGTGCATTGTGCTGTGATGGGAATTAAGCTATAAAGATATCACAATTCTGTGTAATTTTTAACAGCAAAGATGCTAAGCTTTGGAAAAGGCCATTACATATTCACAGGAGAGTTTTCCTGAAAACAATATCTAATGGTTCTATTATAATTTCCCAGGTCTACACAGTGCCTGGTACAGAGTAGGTGCTCAATGAATATTTATTAAATAATTGACTGATGTACTGTAATACAATAAAAATACAATATCATTTCCCCTTCTCCACAGGGCACATGTTCCAATACCCCCAGTGGAGGCCTGAAAACTGTGGAGAGTACCAAACCCCATATATATGTGCATGAATGTATGTATTGGAGTATATATATTATATATATATTCCAATATATGTATATTCCAATACATATATATGTATTCCTATATATATATTCCAATACATGCATACCTGTGATTTATAAGTTTAATTTGTATATTAGGCACAGTAAGAGATTAACAATAATAACTAATAATAAAATAGAACAATTATAACAATATACTGTAATAAAAGTTATGTGTCAGACTCCAGTTGATCTCAAGTAACTGTAACTAAGAAAAGCAAAACCACAAATAAGGGGCAACTACTATAATTAATTTGTTATGTACCCAGGAGATTAAACTTGGAGATTCACTAAAGTGAATCATAGTGTTTATTACCTAAAAGGGATGCTACATTACAAATTCAGAAGAGCTTTTCTAAATGCTTCCTTGTTGCCACTAATCAATGGTGGGTGCATTTTTGCAATTTACTGAGTACACACTGGAATTGTGTCTCATTCTCAGTACACAGCTCGTATCCAGCATGAAGCTACTCCATGGCCAGCAAAAAAGTCAGCTGTGTTCCTAGCTCCCACAGAAGTGCCACAAATTTGACAAATACCTATTGAATTACTAATAGACTACCTGAAAAAAAATTAAACCTTAGAGTTACTATAGTTACTACTCCATCCCCCCAGTCTATGTCACTTATTTTTTTAAGTGTAGGTCACTTTCAGGCTATGAAAAAAAGTCAAGTTTCCTAATGGTATGTGAATTCCGCACAGTCCTAGCACACTGTGTCTCATTCTTCTTACACTCGTGACCTGAACAGTGTTTGATGACTACAGCCATAAAAATCTTACAATGGGCTTCTGCTCACAGAATTGAGTTTATGAAACACATTGTTTGTCTTTTTATATTAAATTAGGAAAGTGTACTTTTAAGCATTTGCAAACTTCATTCCTAATTAGCTCAAGGAATCTGATATAGACAAACTCTACTCAGAATCAACAAGGTGGCTGAGTTTTTGTGTGTATGTTAAGGGCACCATCGGTATCCTAGCTATGAGGTTCATATGAATTTTAAAACAAGAGTTAAAGAAAAGAGTAATGTTATAAATAGTGGCTTTGGATATTTTAAACTAAAATTAATTCTTAAATTTTGTTTTAATTCATTTTGAAAATTAATGACAAAATCCACGGTATTTTAAATGATCTAATCTCATTCCAAAACCCACCTTGCCAAGGCAAAAGCATCATCAATAAGACTTGCACGATCAGCAGAGGAAAAGTTCTGGGAAGAGGGAGAAAAAGAGGTAAGAAACATGATGCTTAAAGTAAAGTGTTAAGATGCTATTCTTAGAACGAAAATAAAACAACTCACAGTCATTGCTACTCTTACCTTGGGGTTGATATGAAGACTTGTAGCTATTAGGTCCCAAGTTGGTACTTCATAATTTACACGATAAAACCCAATGTGATCTGGGTTTATTTTGAGAAAAACATTTCCACTAGGATTAGAAGAGTTCAAAGTGATCCCTATGGTAGTAAATAAGCACTAATGAGAAACATATTTGCATATAATGTAAACACAGAGAAATTAGGCCCAGAGGGTAAAGAAAAAAGAGAAGAAATACTAGGTCAAAGAGTTGAGTCTGACTTATATCCAAACCCCACATCCTAACTCTTATTTCGTTGCCCAACATGAGAATGTCACTGTAATATGTGAACTGAAAAAAAAAAAAGAAATGTAAATAAGTGTCCTGTAATTTGTGATTTATATTTTTTACTGGCAGAAGCTTACCAAAGGGGTAAAATAATTTTGTGCTTATCAATCTTTCAATAAAGGAAGACAAAGCCTAAAAACAAGGATGTCACGATGGATTGATTACACAAAGAATATTCACCGGCATAGCCTGTCGAGGGGACAAAAATGTAAAAACATTTAAAAGAATAGTTTGTTTATTAAAATCAACATTCAAATGGATGGAAATGGCTGTTGCTAAGCAGGATGATTTGAGAATCAGTAAAACTTTTCAAATGTCAAGGCTTGTGCTAGAACTGAAATCCAAACATGAAATTTTTTACTGTATAGTCCATTTCATGCTTGCTCTTCCAATTTTATCTTCATAAAGTCTTCTACTTTATTTCAATTGATTACATCAATGCTTTTTCATCAATGGATTTTTCTGAATTAACTTTTAAAGTAGCACCCACTATTTATATAAGGCTCCAGTAAGTAGATTTTAGGAGCTCAACATTGAAGGAACACAGACTTACGTTTTAGGTAAAATACACCCTTAACATAATAGCTATGCTCTGACATGAGCAGATTTATTAGGATTACTCCTCTACTTTTAAATAAATAAATAAATAAATAAATAAATAAATAAATATAGTTTGCATGGACAATGTACAATTTAAATAAGGTGTGAGATTACTTAGTATATTTGAGGAATTACAAACAGTTTGGTGTATTGACAGTGTAGAACGTAGTACTAGAAAACAGGAGGTGAGGCTGGAAATAAGGGCGGGAGCTTCACGGTGAAGCCATGTTAAGGAATCCATCTTCTGAGGATGATAAGATGGTAAAGACTTTTTAGCAGGGCACCAACATGCTTAAGTCTGTTTTCTAGAAAGATAATTTTGATAGTGGTATGAGAATATTGGAAGGAGGTTCTCGAGTCCACTGTGACAATGTAGGGCAAGAGAGAACGAGGGCTTATCCCAAAGTGGAGATGATGAAAATAGAAAAGAGATGATGTATACAAGAAACACACCACAGGTAAAAACAGCACAATTCTCTTTCTGACTTGGTGTGGAGAGTTAGCCGGTGGGAAAATGGCTTGTATGACTGGATGAATAATGAATTTGCCCTTAGAGAACAGAGGAGTATGCGTCAGTTTGGGAGGAAAGGTGATTTAAATTTTGAAAGTATTTGCAAGGTTTGGAGCATATCCAGGACACAGTAGTTTTTCATAATGTATTTGTACCCTCTTCAACAAGACAATAAGTTTCTTTCGGACCTTTCAGAGTAGGCACTTGACAAATTATAAACTTTTACCTCACTCATGTAGTATTTCTTTCTTTGTCATTCTCCCATGGACAAGCTGTTAAAAGGAAGCTAATCTTTTGGCAATGTACACTTTGAATGTTTGTATCAGGGGGAGAGCCTCTTGCTAAGCACAGGGCCATGTGTTACAGGAGAAAGAGCATGGACTTTCAAGTCTGACAGATCAAGGATAAAATCCTTGCTCTGTGACTTACTAACGGTTTGATCTTGGCTAAATCACTTGACCTCTCTGTGTCCCAGTTCACCATGAGGGAAATAGGGATAAAATTCTCTCACACGGTTGTTGTGAAGATTAAATAAGATAACACAGTAAAGTGTTGGTCATATAGTTGTGTGTGCAACAGATGGTAACTATCCCCCTTACTGTGAAAGGGGATATACCTCCAATTCTATAAACAGCAAAGCAAATATAAATAACATTGAGAAGTTCCTGGTGATCCATCTAAATACTGCAGTATTTTAGTGTGCTTTATATATACCTAGTTAAGCCTGTCTAAAGTTACTGTGATTTTTCTCACTTTATAGACAAGGAAGCTGAGATCTAGGAAATTAGTAGTTAGAGACTTTCCAAGTTCATGCTACTTTCAGAACAGCTGTCAACAAGAAAATACTGTTGGTTGTTTAGTTACATAATGAAGTAATCCAGACTAAAATATTGATGCTTATTCCAAATAGAGAATGAAAGTAACATGTTTTTACCTTCTCTATGAACATGTATTTTCCATATACATGCACACACCCACAGAAAATGCACATGATGGAACCTTATTGTTTTTATAATTAGTAATCTTTTTTCATTTGGAATTGTTAACACTTGCAGTTTTGTTTTATATACATGAAAATGTAAATTTAATGGTCACATAATACTCTATCATTCAATTTATGAATTACTTTATTTTGTTTCTTGCTGATTTTATCCACAAAAGTGTTGCATGTTGAATAAATTAATCTTGGCATAGGTGCTCCTCCTAGAAAATTTTTTTCTATTATTTTTAGATCATATAGAATACAAATAACTATACCTTTTCAAAATTTCATTCAATGGCTGTCTAATTTCAACCTAAATAGATTTCAGTAAGAGAGGACACATAATATTTCCTTAAGGTACTATTTTATATAAATAATTACAACAAACTTTAGACAACTAGACAGCTTATGATAGCCTGAGATTTCTAGGAAAATAAATATTTTTCTTTGGTTATAAAAATGCTGTGTTGCATTAATCTTTATGTGAATTATTTTTCATTGTAAAATGGCAGCTTATATATTATTAAATTTTATATATCACACAATAGTAAAGCAGCTGAAAGATACAGGGTAATAATTTTTACTTATGATACACGAATTGTGCTGGAGAGCTAAAAATTTCAAGCAGAATGATGCACTATCAAGATTTGGGGTCATGAAGAAAATTTCTATCTCTGGAACTAAGACTACATGAAACATTGTAAAATGCATTGCTTATCCATTTGTGGCAATGTCTTCAACAAGTTACTTAGTCAAGAAAGTATTAATGATTCTGTCCCTCCTCCAACTCAGCACATGGCCTAGAGAATCTCCCAGAAAGAAAGGTATAATATTAATATTTAACATATAATAAACAGAAATCTGGAAAAATGCAAACTGGCTACGCTGATGCAGATTGTCACCGGCTGTGATTTTGGCAATGGGGAAGGCCTAACTTCAGAGAAGGGTTGGATGGACAGTGAAGATCTGTCAGGGTGTCTCCAGTCTGTCCAGGGAACCAGGTGCCCAAGTGGGCTGATTTGTGTGTTCCAGATCTTTGACATATGTGCTCCTACAGAGAACAGTGTATGTGGCAGAGACCTGTCAGTTATTTAGCACACTGTTCCCACTTCCTCCTGGGTACACAGCTACACTGTATTTGTTAGCCTCCTTTGCAATTAGGTGGCAATACACGACTAAAAACTGGCCATGAATGTGGACAAAAGTAGTAAGTGCTCTTCTAGGCCTGGTCCCTTCATTATTTTCCTGTGTCATCTGACCAAATGCCAAAGATCCTGCAGGGGAGTCCAAGATCCAGGAGGGAGGTGGGGCCATAAGAAGTAAAAAATAATTCCTAAGTTCTTATATGGGGGATAACCACCTAGGAGAAATGGCAAGTCAAGAAAACTCCCCTTGGACTATTGCATGAATAAGAAAGTTTTATTTCATGCAGTCACTACCAATATCCTCTAAATTAAATGATTAAACTCCCCTGGTTAATGCAATACATCAGGCTACCACAGTATGACATCTCTAAATAACTGATCTACCTTAGTTCTCTCTTTATCCTTATTAAATAAACTTTCTTCCTGGAAAGAGATAAACTAATTACCAGATATAAGTATTCTGGTTCACTTTGGCAAGTATATTCTATTTGTGTAAATAACAAAATAATGTTCTGATATTCTTGACTTATGTGAATAAATCTTCTAAAACTTGGTCAACCAGGGCTGAACTGATGAAACTGAGCTTCTGAACCTGCAAAACTGAATCATTAATGATCCAATCAAAATTCAAATATTCCATAAGGCTCAACTTGAAAGAATAAAGAACATCTCTTGCTCTTTCTTTGTTGTTAAATCTTAAAATATATTCCATTATTTTAATATGAAAAATTGAAATATGACTACCATCACATTTTAGTAATGTTCTATTTACATATAGTCAGAATTTGGCCATCTAAACCATCCGGAATGGATTCCCAAATATGAATTCAGTCACCACAGAGTCCTGATAGAGGGTCATGCCCTAGATCCTCTCCTAGACCCTATGTGTTTAGAAATGCCTGTTTTAAAATATTATGTTTTAGCAAGATTAGTTATCTGATATCATGTGATAATCTTCAGTATTCTAAATATTAGAAAGCAGAAGATTAAAAACAAAAAGGTGGAATACTACTAAATGTAGATGCACTGACAATAGCCAAAATAGCAGTTAATACTAAAGACAAAGGCATGAAGGATGCACAGATCATCTCTAAAAGCACAGCAGTGTGGTGGCAAGCAAGCCTTTATTAAGCAACGACTTATTAAACTCTTAGCAAGTTTTTAGATGCGCACAGCACACTGTTGGGAACAGGGTGGACAGGGGACAAGAAGTGTGATGTGCAGTTTGTACCTTTGGGGAGCTTATAATTTACTTTAAAAAGAAAAGACAAATCACATGAAACCTAAACAGCAACAGTGCTGTTTAAAATATAAAGCAATAGTACTAGGAATAAGGATTAATACAACTGACAGCATAAAATACACTACAGATGGCAAGAAGGGGGAGGTTCTCTCCTTTTGTTATATATAACATGTAAATAGAAGACCTTGGGGGAAGTCCCACCATTGCCTGGGAAATGTCTAAGTGATGAGTCATTGAAGCAGCCAAGAGGAGGGAGGTAAGGCTGGTAACCTGAGCTGATTGCCCATTCAGCACTCAGCTTGGAGGGTGTCCCCAAATAGGAAACAGGGACTTATGTATAGCCTGAGAATGGAGCAGGCACTTTGATGTAGGAAGAGAGGGCTAGTTTGCTTTTGGCTAAGTGACTCGTCATGATTCTGAAGTTTCAGATAAAAATAGGTTTTGTCATCAAAGCTCTGTGAGCATCAGAGTTTATTGATTAATTCATTGGCTCACTGATTCATTCATTCAATAAACAATTACTAGGTACCTTCAGGAGATATAGAAAAACAACAAAAGATAAGCTCCATTTCCTCAAGGAATATTCTAAGGAAAGGGGTGAGACAGGTGAGTCAATAGCTACAGGGAAAAAAAAAGTGCCTTGACCATAGTGACAGACAGACGGAGTCACTGTGAGCCCTCTGCTCCCTTCCTTTCATACTAGCGTCCGCTGTCCAGAACGCAACTCTCACCTACACTCGGTCAAGTCCTTCACCCATTTAAACTCTACCTTTAGGTCCCCTGACCCTAAGCCTAGATGTCTCTTTCTTTATGACCTTTCCTGAACCCCCAAATCTAAGCCAGTGCTTCTCCCTTGGCTATCACCACAGGAGGCACTAGGGCACAGCATTACATGTGCCTGCTGACCAGCCCACACTCTCCCTGGACAGTCAGTGCTGCAGGGTAAGGACTGAGGTTTGTCTCCATGCCCATCCCTGTGCCTGGCACATAAATTAGTCCTCAATAAATACCTGCCTGAAAGAATCAATTATTTATTTAATTAATTAAAGATGAAACTTATTATTCAAATATTCTAATATATAAATAATATATAAAAAATCTTTATTGTTGTTTACTTTTTAAATTTACTCTTTTTTAGAGAGAGGGGAAGGAAGGATGAGAGGGAGAGAAAGAGCAATATGCAAGAGATACATGGTTGCCTCTCACACCTCCCCAACCAGGAACCTGGCCCACAACCCAGGCATGTGCCCTGACTGGGAAGTGAACCAGTGACCTTTTGGTTGGTAGGCCGGCACTCAATCCACTGAGCCACAGCAGCACTTCAGTAAGCTTTAGTTATCTGGAAAGTTCACTGTGTGGAAACCTCACTCCATAAAAATTATGGGCAAATTGTATCGCTGTAAATCAATTATTCATGCTTTTAAATTTGTACACAGCAAATCAAGCAGTTTCCAAGACATTTCTCCAACCTTCAGTTAACCAATGGTGACCAAGGGGGAAAATATGTGGTAATAGTTAAACCAATTCTACTGAAAACCTCCCAATGGAATCTTGGCCTTATTATGCCTTTAATCAGTGCTATTAAACACTTTTAAAGCTGTCTTTTTTCTGATTCTCCATCCATCTTTGGCAAATGTGCTTATGAGTACAAAAATAATCAGAAGACAGTTCAGAAAAAATAGCACTTAGTACTCAAACATGGCGTAATCATAAAGTGCCAAGACAAAATGGCATTGATCTGGAAATTCTGGGGGAGTTCAAAAAACTGTCAATCACAACAATTAAAGTAATTGTAGCATAAATGACTAAAAGAAAGTTTTGTTGTAAGAGCCACAGAAAAAAGGATCTTAGCTGGACAATTGCAAAGTTGGTAGAGATTACAGTAAAAGTAAAAAACAAAATCACAAAAACAATTTATAGCGAAAGTAAAAAAAAAATACCTAAAGGTGAAGAAACCTACTTTAACCACACAAAAACTTCTATACAATTATTTATAGAAGCATTATTCATAATAGCTCAAGGGCAAAAAATGCCAATCAGCAGATAGCTAGGTATATAAAAGCTATATTGATATGACATGGACATAACTTGGCAATAAAAAGGAATGAAATACTAACACATGCTGTGACAGGAATGAACCTCGAAAGCATTATGCTAAGTGAGAGATGCAGTTACAAAATACTACATACACTATTCCTTTCACATGAAATTTCCCAAACAGGCAAATCTATAAAGACAGAAAGTAGATTAGTGGTGGTATAGGGTGAAGGGTGTGGGAGGATGGGGGTGTTAACAGCTAAAGAGTATGGAGTTTCTTTGTGAGGGGATTAAAATGTTCTAAAATTGCATGTGGTGATGATTACATTTCTATGAATATAATAAAAACTACTGGACTATATGCTTTAAACGTGTGAATTGCACAGCATGTGAATTTTATCTCAATAAAGCTGTTTTTATAAATAATCTACTGAAAATAGAGTAAAATTTTAATTGCCAGGGAAAATAATACCTAACTAATACTTTAGAATATTTTGCAGGAGCAAATATATACAAATAAAAGATAGGTGTACTAAATACTTCTATGCTTAAGAAGCCAAGGGTGAAATTTCATACCAAATGCTATTTTTTTTAATAATTATTTTATTGTTGTTCAATTACAGTTGTCTGCATTCCCGCCCCCCACTCCCCCACCACCTCAACCAAACCCACCTCCCTGCCTTACCAAATGCTATTCTGAAACCAAGTCTTAGTGTGAGGGGATGAAGAAGTGTCTCATTTGTCTTAGATAAGCAATGGTTTTGAAACACAAAACAAATACAATGATAAAGTATAAAAAGCAGAATTCTTCTGGGATGGGTGCTAAAGCATGCCTTACATTATCTTTTCAGTGATTTGAAGGAGACAACATGTTGTAAGTTTTCCCTGTTTTTATATAAGTAAAATTTTCCAAGAAAGGAAAAGACAAATCAATGGAGACAGGATACAGGAATACATACATTTCAGTTTAAGTGAGCAGAACAGTTACAGCTAAATTTTAACACAGGCAAGTGCCAGGTAATTCATTTAGGGAGCTAGTGGATGGGTGGATGAATGAATGGATGAATGAGTGGATATAGATGCTGACAGTGTCTTGAGCTATTAATGACAACTCACAGCTCAGAAAAGATAATTTGAAGATTCCAATATGTTGATTTGGGAAAATGGTAGGTCTAACTTAATAACAGCATTTAAAAAACCAGGCTTGCCATATAACATTTAAAAAATTCAGCAGCTTACTAATCTGGTATAAAGAAATAAAGGAAAGGAAGAAAGAGGAAGAAAGGAAAGAAGGGAGGAAGGGAAGGAAGAAAGAAAAGACAACATAGACTGATCTTACAACTGTTGAGCATGATACACTTCTCCTTTGAAACAGGATTTATATTGTGCCAGCTGTGGAGAATCATTAAAAAGAATATCTCAAGGTAGGAAAGCTCTCATCATTGCAGATAAGTATTTGTACACATCAATAAATTGTTTAAGGTACCTTTTCTAGCTGAAATTTGCATTGTAAGTTTCAGCTTTAGTGTTATTTTTTTTACATTTATATCATATTAATCCAAAGAAGAAATAAATTGATGACATTTACCTCTTGTTTCTGACCTATTGTAGAATGTAATATTTGACACATTATCTTCAGTCCACTTAACTGGAATATTCCACGTGTAACTAAAGTATTTTAAAAAGAAAAATTTAACTTTTATTACTAAAAAATTAAAACAGAACCAAAGTAAATATAATTAAAAGGCAATAGACAAGCATATGTTCTTTGTAAGTGATGACACAGCGTATGGACTGCAATGAATACAGTTAATACAACATTCCTGAGTGATGGAGATAGGCCATGTAACTGCTTTCAGTTTCCATAAACCTCTAAAACTTAGAACTTTGGATCAAAAAAGTAGCTGAAGATAAATATGACTATTTCAATAAAATGCCTCAAGGCTTTGGGAGAAAGATATTGCATAAGTGTCATAGAATAACACAACATTCATACGTACACTTGCATGTGCTTCAATATGCTATAGTTTCTGTCAAGGAACACACTGCATTTTTAGAATTCAGAAGGCAATCTTAAAATGGTGTAAAGGAAATAACACATTTTAGAAACCATGCTGAAGTGACACCACCACCACCATCTCTTCAAATTTCTCATGCTCTAGAAACCTCCTATTCAGAACCATGTGAACCAGTGCACCAAGAAAATACCATCAGGCAAGCCTGTCTCAGTTTCCTCTAGCTACTTAGTATTTTCTTGTGATGGGGTGCAGGGAGAGGAGGGTTACCTTTGTATTTTGATACAATATATATTTAACATTTTAGTCTTGAAAACTCATAAAGGATATCTTAAATGATATATGACCCCTGTGTTCATTGCAGCATTATGTACAAAAGCCAGGATATAGAAGCAACCCAAGTGCCCATGAATAGATGAGTGGGTATAAAAGCTGTGATTTGCACAATGGAATACTACTCAGCCAGAAAAAAGAACGAAATCTTACCTCTTGCAATGGCATGGATGGATCTAGAGGGTATTATGCTAAGTGAAATAAGCCAGAGAGAGAAAGACAAAGACCATATGATTTCACTTGCATGTGGAATCTAAAGAACAAAATAAACAAAATAGAAACAGACTCATAGATCCAAAGAACAGACTGGCAGTTGTCATGGGAAAGGGGTTTGCAGTTTCTGAGTGAAAAGATGAAGGGATTAAGCAGTACAAATTCATAGTTACAGAATATACAGAGATGTAGATTACAGCATAGGTAGGGAATAGAGTCAATAATATCCTGGTAACTATGTATGCGGCCAGGTCAGTGGTCCCCAACAGTTTTGGCACCAAAGACGGGTTCTGTGAAAGATAATTTGTCCATGGATAGGGGTGGAGTGGAGGGGCAGGGAGTGGACTGGGGGTGAAGCTCAGGAGGTGATGTAAGAGAAGCTTCACTCCCTGGCCCACCACTCACCTCCTGCTGTGCAGACAGTTCCTAACCTGCCATGGATCAGTACTGGCCCAAGCCTGGGGACTAGGGATGCCTGGGCCAGTATCTGAAGCAGTGGGGGGACCACTGTGTAAAGTACATGATTTTCTGACAACTTTGCTATACATGTGCAACTAGTAGAGAATAATAATCAATGTAAACTGCAATTGAAAAATAAACCAGATAAAAACAAATTAAATGAGATCTTAAATGTCCTTTTCATTGTTTGTTCTCATATCATCTTTTATCATTCAGAAAAATACAGGAAATCTAGAGAGAAAAAGAGTCTGAGTTTGGGTTTCAGCACACAGTTGGCCTTGTTTTACTCCATCTGTTTAAGCCCCTAATAGAAAATGGGGAGATGATATTTCCTATTTTCAGTATATAATAAGCTTTATGTCATTCAGGGAGAATATATGTTGCCATCCACATGAAGGAAATTGTGCTTTGTTTCATAGCGATCGAAATGTTTTATAGGGTTGAGTTTTTACTAGCTGTCTTGGAGGATTCTGTTGCAGCGGAATGTTTTTGGTTGCAAGTTTCATAGAACTAATATGCAAGTTGTTTCTCGGCTGTTGCAGCAGACACGGTCAGTGCTCCACCCTTACCCCGGTGAGTCTCCTTGTCATGTTCATACACCCCGGATTCCACTGTGCTTTCCCTGCGACAGCCAGCACCCAGGTCTCCCTGTCGGAGGACTACCCTCTGG
This sequence comes from Anoura caudifer, assembly GCA_004027475.1. Taxonomy (NCBI): domain Eukaryota; kingdom Metazoa; phylum Chordata; class Mammalia; order Chiroptera; family Phyllostomidae; genus Anoura; species Anoura caudifer. The sequence goes on along the minus strand of PVKU01008072.1, from coordinate 31,260 downwards.
CTGCCTGAGCAAGGAAAGCCAGAACAGCCAAGGAACTTACATTCTTGGATGTAGTCCTCAGCCAGCGATGGATGGGCATGAGGCTCTTCCTTGCCTCATCTGTCAGGACCTCTCTGAAGCACTGTCTCCAGATACTGTCTTCTGCAAGACCTGCTTGATATCGTACCCTTTTCTGCCTGATTTCCCACTTCCCAGTCCTCTGCCAGTCTTTCTTAGAAACAATCCTAATGAGTGGCTTTCACTTGAATGATCACCTCAGGTCTGCTTTTAGGGAAGCCAACCTAAGAGTGATCCCTTGTAGCTTCTCAGACAGACAAAGAAGCTTTTTTAAAAGTCCCATCCTACCTACACATTTTGCTCTTTCACTGCTCTGCTCATTGCTGCTGCATGTAAACTACTAATATTTCATTTCTCTTTGCCTTTTCTCAGTGCCAACCTGATTGAAACAACACAGCCCCATGTTTTGGAAGAAACACTCAACTGTTTCTTCCAAAACATGGTGTCTGGGGTGCACTGTTGCCTAGAAGGGGGAACAAGTTAGACTGCTAAGGTCATGTTAAAAAATGTTGCTCTGAGGTCTGTAAGAGTATCATTAAGACAAAAAGGATAGAGGGTTGAGGCTATATAGTTTTATAGTTTTATTTTTAATTTAATTTTATTTTAATTATTGTTCTTTTTTTAAATTTTATTTTAATTGTTGTTCTTGTACAGTTTTCTGTCTTCTACTGTTATCCCAGCCCACCGCCCCAGCCCTCCCCACCTCCCTCCCATTTCCACCCCCGCTACTTCTTGTCCATGTGACCTTTATACTTGTTGCTCCAACCCTTCCACTTTCCCCTGAAACTCCCTCCCCTCTCCCCTCTGGTGACTGTCAGTCTGTTCTCAATTTCAGTGTCTTTGGTTATATTATGCTTGTTTGTTTGTTTTGTTGATTAGGTTCCTGTTAAAGGTGAGATCGTATGGTATTTGTCTTTCACCTCCTGGCTTATTTCACTTAGCGTAATGTTCTCCAGTTCCATTGATGCTGACACAAAGGGTAGGAGCTCCTTCTTTCTTTCTGCTGCATAGAATTCCATTGTGTAAATGTACCATAGTTTTTTGATCCATTCATTTACTGATGGGCACCTAGGTTGCTTCCAACACCTGGCTATCGTAAATTGTGTTGCTATGAACATTGAGGTGCATAGGTTCTTTTGGATTGGTGTTTCAGGGTTCCTAGGATATAATCCTAGCAGTGGAGTTGCTGGGTCAAAAGGTAGATCCATTTTTAGTTTTCTTAGAAAATTCCATACTGCTTTCCATAGTGGTTGTACCAGTCTGCAGTCCCACCAACAGTGTACTAGGGTCCCCTTTTCTCCACATCCTCGCCAACACTTGTTGTTTGTTGCTTTGTTTATGATGGCCATTCTAGCTGGTGTGAAGTGGTATCTCATTGAGGTTTTAATTTGCATCTCTCTGATAGCTAGCAATACTGAGCATCTTTTCATTTGTCTCTGGATCCTCTGTATGTCCTCCTTGGAGAAGTGTCTGTTCAAGTCTTTTGACCATTTTTTAAATGGGTTGCTTGTCTTCTTAGAGTGGAGTCGTGTAAGTTCTTTATATATTTCGGAGATTAAACCCTTGTCTGAGGTATCATTGGCAAATATGTTTTCCCATACAGTTGGTTCTCTTTTTATTTTAATACAGTTTTCTTTAGCCGTGCAGAAGCTTTTTACTTTGATGAGATCCCATTTGTTTATTCTTTCCTTTATGTCCCTGGCTTTAGGGGACATATCAGTAAAAATGTTGCTGTGTGAAATATCTGAGATTTTCCTGCCTATGTTCTCCTCTAGGACTTTAATGGTGTCACAGCTTATATTTAAATCTTTTATCCACCTTGAATTTATTTTTGTGTATGGTGTAAGCTGGTGTTCAAGTTTCATTATTTTGCACGTAGCTGTCTAGTTCTCCAAACACCACTTGTTGAAGAGGCTACTTTTACTCCATTTTATGTTGCTGCCTCCTTTGTCAAATATTAATTGACCGTGGAGAATTGGGTTTACTTCTGGGCTCTCTGTTCTATTCCACTGGTCCATGTGCCTGTTTTTGTGCTAGTACCAGGCTGCTTTGATTACAGAGACCTTGTAATACAGTTTGGTGTCAGGTATTGTGATCCCTCCTACTTTGTTCTTCTTTCTCAAAATTGCTACAGCTATTCGAGGTAATTTATGGTTCCATATAAATTTTTGAAGTGTTTGTTCTATGTCTGAAATATGCCATTTGAACTATGTGTTTGAAATGTGCCATTGGTACTTTAATAGGTATTGCATTGAATCTGTAAATTGCTTTGGGTAGTATGGACATTTTGATGATGTTAATTCTTCCGATCCATGAACACCTTATATGTTTCCATTTGTTTGTGTCTTCCTTGATTTCTTTCTTCAGTGTTGTGTAGTTTTCTGCATACAGGTCTTTTACCTCCTTGGTTAGGTTTATTCCTAGGCATTTTATTTTTCTTTTTGCTATATCGAATGGGATATTTTTCTTGACTTCTGCTTGTGCTCTTTCATTGTTGGTATACAAAAATGCCTTTGATTTCTGGATATTGACTTTGTATCCGGATGTTTGGCCACATTCATTTACTAGGTGGAGCAGCTTTTTGGCCGAGTCCATAGGATTTTCTGTGTACACTATCATGTCATCTGCAAACAATGATAGTTTTGTTTCCTCCTTTCCTATTTGGATGCCTTTTATTTCCTTTTCTTGTCTAATCACTGTGGCTAAGACTTCCAATACTATATTGAATAGAAGTGATGAAAGTGGACAACCTTGTCTTGCTCCTGATCTTAGTGGAAAAGATTTTAGTTTTTGCCTGTTGAGTATGATGTTGGCTGTAGGTGTCTCATATATGGCCTTTATTATGTTGGTGAATGCTCCCTCTATTCCCACTTTGGTGATTTTTTTTATCATAAATGGGTGCTGTTCCTTATCAAATGCTTTCTCCGCATCTATTGATATGATCATGTGATTTTTGTCTTTGCTTTTGTTTATGTGATGTATTACATTTACTGATTTGTGAATGTTGAACCATCCTTGCATCCCAGGGATGAATCCCACTTGGTCATGGTGTATGATCTTTTTAATGTATTGTTGGATACGGTTTGCCACTATTTTGTTGAGAATTTTAGCATCTATGTTCATCAGCAATATTGGCCTGAAGTTTTCTTTCTTTGTTATGTCTTTATCTGGTTTGGGGATTAGAATGATTCTGGCTTCATAAAAATAGTTTGACAGTCTTCCATCATTCTGGATTTTTTCAAGAAGTTTGTGAAGGATAGGGGTTAGCTCTTCCTTAAATGCTTTGTAGAATTCTCCTGTGAAACCATCTGGTCCAGGGCCTTTGGGGTAAGGAGTTTTTTTATTGCTGCTTCAATTTCATCTGCTGTTATTGGTTTGTTCATGTTTTCTGCTTTTTCTTCATTGAGTTTTGCAAGATTATATTTTTCTAGAAACTTGTCCATTTCACCTAGGTTTTCAAATTTCTTGGCTTACAGTTCTTCATAGTAATTTCTTACAATCCTTTGTATTTCTGTGGTGTCAGTTGTAATCTCTCTTCTTTCATTTCTGATTGTGTTTATTTGGGTCCTCTCTCTTTTTTTTTTTTGATGAGCCTGCTTAAAGGCTTGTCAATTTTGTTTATCTTTTCCAAGAACCAGCTCCTGGATTCATTGATCCTTAGAATTGTGCTTTTCGTCTCTATGTCATTTAATTCTGCTCTGATCTTGGTTATTTCCTTCCTCCTACTTGCTCTGGGCTGTCTTTGCTGTTGATCCTGGAGTTCTTGTAGGCGTAGGGTTAAGTTGTTTGTTTGAGATGTTTCTATCTTTTTTAGGTAGGCCTGTATTGCTATGAAGTTCCCTCTGAGGAATGCCTTTGCTGTGTCCCATAAGTTTTGGGTTGTTGTGAGTTCATTTTCATTTGTTTCCAGAAATTTTTTGATTTCCTCCCTAATTTCATTCTTGACCCACTCATTGTTTAATAGCATGCTATTCAATCTCCATGATTTTGAGGATTTTGGGTTTTTCCCCTTGGGGTTGGTTTCTAGTTTCAGTCCCTTGTGGTCAGAGAAAATGCTTGGTATAATTTCAATTTTCTTGAATTTGTTGAGGCTAGTTCTGTGTCCTATCATGTGGTCTATCATTGAGAATGTTCCATGTGCATTTAAAAAGAATCTGTATTTAGCTTCTTTGGGATGAAGGGCTCTATATATCAGTTAAGTCCATTTCATCTAGGGTGTTGTTCAATGCCACAATATCTTTGTTCATATTTTGTTTAGAAGATCTGTCCATTTTTGACATTGGGGTGTTAAAATCCCCTACTATAATTGTGTTGCTGTCAGTATCTTTCTTGATGTCCTCTAAGGTTTTCTGGATGTATTTAGGTGCTCCTATGTTGGGTGCATATATATTTACAATGTCTATGTCTTGTTGGTGAATTCTTCCATTGAATATTATGAAGTGACCTTCTGGGTCTCTCTTTATTGCCCTTCTTTTGAAGTCTATTTTGACTGATATGAGTATTGCTACCCGGGCTTTTTTTTCCTGTCCATTTGCTTGGAAAGTTTGTTTCCAGCCTTTCACTTTGAGTCTGTGTAGGTCTTTTGCCCTGAGGTGGGTCTCTTGTAGGCAGCATATGTGTGGATCATGCTTTCTTATCCATTCAGCTATTCTATACCTTTTGATTGGAGCATTTAATCCATTTACATTTAAGGTTATTATTGATAGGTACTTATTCATTGCCATTATTGTACCTGTGTTCCTCTCTCTCTCTCTTTTCCTTCCGTTTAACACGGTCTGCATGCCAGGCATCTGCTTTCCTCCCCGGCTGCGTCTCCTACCACTCTTCCCAGCGCCTCCCGATTGCCAGGTTTCTTGGGGCCAGACTGCCTGCGTTCAAGGCAGGGCTCCATTGCTTATACTCCGTGTAACTGGACATAAAGAATTTAATAATTTGCTGCCTCCATTTCCCCATCCGTTGTAATAATACACTATAAATAGTGTTTAAAATAGTGCCAGCTACTTAGAGCATTCTCAGTGAGTGTTGCATGTTCCACATTTCATGCTCCTCTTTAACTCTGGAGCCCTCAGACATGTAGTTTCTGTTTCGAACACCCCTAAAGGCCAACCCCCCACACCAATTTACTCAGCTTAGAAATCCCTTCCTCAAGAAAGAAAGTCCTCTGTAGCTCTCCTACCCGCCACACGTCCTGACCTACCCATTAATGCAGGCTCAGTCTAGCAGTGGGTACGTGTGACAGGAGAGGATAATTGCTGTGAAACTTCCCAACGGAAGCTTGTTTCACAAGAGAGAAATACTTTTAAATTTTAATATCTAAAGGCTCCACCAGTATTAAATTTGGCCAATCTAATTTGCTAGAAGATAAAAAAGTAACTATAAAGAAAGGAGGTTACAGTTCTTAAATGAAACACTTTCTGAGACATTTCACACCCTATAATTCTCCTTCCTCGTGTTATCCTAATTGCTACTGAATAATTGATCTGTGATGATTTATATATGTGACTATAAAGTAAGGCCGATGAGACTTTTAAAAAAGAGATAAAGAGGGTGAAAGGTCTTTCTAGCAGTGGAGATTAGAGGCCACCTGAGTTGGGGTGGATGCAAAACTTTTTCCACACAAACTGTTTTAAGAGGTTGAAAGAAGGGACAATGAAAATTAGCATGGGTGAGACCAGACAATGTCCAAGGGAACCAGTGCCACACTGTGTTGCCCCCATGTAGCCAGGATCCAGCCTAGGAAGAGGCTCAGCTGGGTAATGGGGGTCTGGAGTGATAACCCCAAAGGGGTACACCGAGGGGCTGGAGGTCCTGAGATCCTGATTTTGTTCTCTCCAGCTGGGAATGGTTAGCACTTCAGAAACATAAATAAAAATAACCATTCTGTCATATATAAAGAGATATAGTATGAAGACTTTCGTACAAGTAGCATTTATACAAGGGTGATAAGCTATGAAATTATCAGCTGTGTTGCACATGTTTTGTCAGCTTTTACATATTTCAGATTTTTTAAAAGTCTGGCAAACTAGAGGAAATGACATATTTGGTTTGTAATTTTAATTTAAATTCTTAGAATACTTTAATTCATAGTAGTATTTGTCTAGATAGTTCTGATTTGGTAGTTAAAGGTTTGATTCTTAACATGTTGAAAATGCCCCCCAAATTTGATAAACTATATTTATAAATTTTAATTTGTTAAATTCATAAAAATGTATAGGAAGGTTTTTAAAATTAGATTTATAAAGCTGTCTTTAGGTGTTTGTATTTTGAAATTATAAGTGGAATTTAATAAAATTTTAAGTGATGTTCAAAAATTTCTTATAAGTGATACGTGCAAGAGAATTTGAGTTTGTAATTGCTGTTTAAGTGCTCAGGAAAAATTCATTTGTACAATTAGTAAGTAAAATATCCTTAAGCAAAATCTAGGAAAAGGATTGTTGAAAAGCCACAGTCTCCTTCTCCACGCTTCCCACAGGCCAGTACTTCTTAGAAGCAACCTCTTTTAAATGCTTCTGGGTTTAACTCTTCCAATGTCTAACTCCATAACTCTCAACACCTCTATTTTTTTAGATAGTATTTATTAACTCACCCCAGAAAGAGGGTGATTTAGTTACTTATATTACTCTCTCATCCATTCCCCTTTTAACAGTCAAAATTTAATAAAGTAAAATTATTATTATTATTAGACTTTCTGTAGGTTACAATTTTTCCTCTAAATAATATATTCATTCTTCTGTTTTTGTTTCATAAATGTGAATATTGATATTCCTTCTAACTGTAAAGGAAGGATATCTTGTGGAGTACTGGTAATAAACTGGCTTAGGGGAGGAGGGTATAGTATTAGCTGATTTCCATTAACTCACATTATGACCATTATTCCAAGGTACCAGCATGATGTTACTGTGTTAGGATTGGAGGCTGCTCCAGCACATGACTGAATTAGTATCTCAACTTTCTTCCTCCTTTCTCCCTCTTCCAGCTCCTTTCTTATGTAAGCTTTTTTTCTTATTGCAACGTTGACTATTTATGCTTACAATCTACTCTGTCACCATCGTAAGAGTTCTCTATAATTGTTATTCATTGGTTGATCATGAAAGTTAAAAGCCAGTAAATAACATTTATGAAATTAAACTATACACATATTATTGGACAAGAAGTATGGTGGAGTTATACAAGGTCTGTCCAGAAGTTATTTAGTCATGTAATATAAAAAATAGAGACATTTATTGAAGAAGATAAAAGATACAAGAAGCATTGTACACAGGATGACTCAGTCCCCTTCCACGTAGGCACTTTGGGACCTCACACAGCTCTCCCAATCGCCATCAGCTGCCCTATTGTATTTTCCTGAACCTCATCAACAGTTTGAAATCTCTTCCCTTTCAAAGGTGATTTTAGTTTTGGGAAAAGCCAGAAATTCCAGGGCACCAAATCTGGGCTGTAGCAGGGCTGAGTCACCTGAGTGATTTGATGTTTCACAAAAAACTGCATGAGACATGATGCATGAGTGGGAGCATTGTCGTGATGAAGCTTTCCATTGCCAGTTGCCCATAGCTGCAGCCTTCTGAATCATCTGAATAGTTTCCACAGATGAATGTTCAAGCTTAATGCAAAATTTGATGCAGATTCGTTGTTCTACTCGCTCAGTCATTTTTAATGTGACGGCCACACAGTGCACATGCTCACTCCCTGGTGTCTACTGCCCCCACTGACTAGTACAGTGAAGTCGTCATTGCTCACACATGCACATTCCAGTCCACTCTCCTTGGCTGTGTTACACGGAAGCCCCAAAATTGTTCATGTTATATTAACAATGGCTGGACTTTTTCCAGACAGACCTCCTATGTCCTTCTCTATAGTCTAATTCCATGGCTAAGAGTTGTGTAAATAAATGAGATTTCCCGTAACATCCTAACATAAGGGTCAAATGGACCCCTTTTTCTTATACTTTACCAATTGCATGAAATCATCCTACATGTTTCATATTTTTAATCACAATTTTTACATATAACTATTTATTTATCTCTTTATAGTTGAGCGAAATGATGGGCCTTCATCAAGTCCTCAAGTTTTTCCATCCTCCCAATCACTCTTTTTCCAGGAGATCACCCATTTTCCCCCAGTCACCTGCTCTGACACAGGGCCTGGAGCACCATGGATCACTGTCAGCCTATTTTTCCTTTCCTGGCTTTCTTAGGTGGGATGCACTGTTGCCTGGATCTCATTTCTTCTTTTGTTGATGCATTCACATTTTTTCTTTCCCTCTTCCAAACCTCCTGGAAGTGCAGTCTTAGTAACTTTGAAGTGCTGTATGGAAAGCATTTTCTGGGATTGCATGTCTGAAAACATTTTTACTGTGCTTTCTTTGCATTTGGTTTAGTTTCACTCAGTAGAGAATGAGAATGGGTTGAAAATATGTTTTGTCTCACCATTTTAGATGATTGCTCCATTTTCTTCTTGCATTCGGATTGATGTGAAGAAGACTAATGCCACACTAACTCGTGCATCCCTGTTTTCTGAAATTTTAGGAGGCTGTAGCTAGGTATTCATGTACGCATTACAAAAACATGTGTACTCAATGGGGTCTCTTCATCAGAATCCTTGTGTCCTTTATTATTTCTTGATATAACTCAAGTTTCTCTGTTTTCTTGCCCCTCAAATTTCTGTTTTCTTTTTATGTGAGACTTCTATTAGTTGGCTGCTAGGCTTTCCATATTTGTCTTCTTTTTCCTATTTGCAAGTTCTACGTGTATTTGTCTTATATTTTTAGAAAATGCCCCAAATTTCTTTGGTCTATTAAATATTTTTACAATCCAAAATTTAATCTTCTAGAGACCTTTTGTGTTCTCATTTTGTCTTTTAAAAGTCATCCTCCTCTTAGGTAGTAGGTAGAATAGGGTCTTTGATCGCTCACTCTATTCCATAAATTTATTCTGTTTCCTCAATTATATTTCTTACAGAGACAGGGGTTATGTTTGTCCAGGTGGGATTTTATCCTTTATGATTTTAGATTCTTTTCATGTGTTTTTTAATCCTTGATCATCCATTCATATTTTAAAAAGGACAAAATTGACTATTCTTGGTGTCTGGTATGTAATTGCTCTACTGTAGAGAAGAGAGTCTCACACACACACACACACACACACACACACACATTTTATTGATTGATTTTAGAGACACAGAGGAAAGGAGAGAGACAGAGAGACATTGACTTGTTGTTCCACTTATTTATGCATTCATCAGTTGATTCCTATATGTGCCCTGACCATGGGTCAAATCCACAGCCAAGCATATGGGGACAACATTCTAACCAACTGAGCTACCCAGTCAGGGCAGGAGTCACGTTTTTTTGACACTGTCTTCTCCAATGAACAGGAAGTCTGACTGGAGCTCTGTGCATGAATGAGGGGAGCTGGTGTCTCCATCCATCCATCCTACCCTAATGAGGGAAGACTTAATCTGGATGTCTCAACCCAAGGGAAATCCTTAGCTCTACTCTACTGATATAAGTCAATTTCGTTAGACCAAAAAAAAAAAAAAACAAACAAAAAAACCCTCTGGAATTTTGCCTTGGGTCATTGCCAGACTTCTGAGAGCTCTGTACAGAAGGAAGGATGGCAGTAGATAAAGGAAAAGTGGATGGCAAGTTCCAAGGGTACAACGTCCTGAGTCTACAATTCAAATTGCCTATTTTCAGCCTCATTTCTCACTGCTGCCCCCAACTCTTCATGCTGACACTGAGACCAGAGCCTGTCTAGGGAAAGGGAAGATCAGCTTTCACTTATACTGCAAGTCTCTTTTCATTGTTTGCATCTTCCTTAGTTTGTCTTTTGTCAATATTTCTCCTTCTGTTTTCCTTCTTCTAGAATGCTCTGGTACATGGAGCCCCTTCCCTTTCTTTTCTTTTCTAAGTTTCTTTCTTTCAGCACTTCTATTTCTTTATTCAGTGATATCTAGGAAGAACAGGACTTTGATGCATTTTGAACCTGGAGACCACTGAACTATTTTTAAATGCCTTTCTTTACCTAAAGATGCCGTACTTTTATATTATCCCCCATCAATCATGTACTGAAGAGCAAGATCTAAACAAATGGCCATTATTTCCATCAAATTTCTGCTTTTCTCTTGAAATGTATTGTAGACCCTTACCCAAGATCTGAAGGTGGCTGAGAAAGATTAGCTCTTGCATCCAGTAGAAAGCGTTTCTGTATGATGGTCCTCTTATTTTCCACATTAAGTACAGGATAACCCATCTGTTTGGTCCAGGTGTCCATTACTTCTTTCACTGGTAGATTACTTGCCTAAGATTTTAAAAACATGGGATAAATAATCAGATAAAGGAATGATTGGTATATCATTTGTTAATAAAACAAAGAAATATTTGGGTATATACTCCTCCTTACCTCTTCAAGTGCTCCCCAAAAATCTGAAGTTTTTGCATTCTTAAATTTGTATTTTTTCAAATAAGCCTGTATGTGAAAGAGAACACGTTCTTTAGGAGTCACTGTTTGCTTTTCTCATGCTTTCCCAACATGACCTGAACCCCCTGGACATATATCCCTGAGAGGTATAATACAGCAAGTGTACCTGGAATGAAAATCAAATGATACACTGTATGAAAAACATTGTTAACCAATAAAAACACTGTACAAACAATAACTTACTTGTAAAGCATAAGAAATATTTTTTCTTATTAATGAGATAGAGTTTTTTTATCAGTGGAATTGTGAATTTCATTTTTTCAGGACAAGCAACGTAAGATACTTAAGGGGAGTCCAGTGTTCAGCAGTCAACAGTCCCTAACATTTCTGATCCACTATGAAGGAAGACCCACAGTTCTGTGATCTTTACTCAGCAGTGCTAACCTGTTCACTACTGGCTGCATCTCCTACCTTCATTTGTAGTGGTGTTTTCTCATCTCAGACACTGCATGACCCCATCACACACATGAAGGATGAAGTGATGTGTGAACATAAAACAAAGGAGCTTGGCTGTAAGCCAGGGCTTGGCAAATTTTTTCTATAAAAACCTACACAATAAAGATTTTAAGCATTGTGGGCCATAAAAATCTCTGTTGCAGCCACTCAACTCTGCCTCCATAGCTGAGAAGCAGCCATGAATAATATGTAAATAAATGAGCATGGCTGTCCCTTCATTTACGCACATTGGTGTTTGCGTTCCCCATAACTTTCATGTGTCATGAAATAATCTTCTTTTCCAGATTTTTTTAGTCATTAAAAATTTAGAAACAATTTTGTTTGTGCGCCTTACAAAATTGAGTGGTGGCCCACTGTCTGCCCACCAGCAGCAGTCTGCAGACCCCACTGCACAGAAATGAGGATGCAAGCTTGCAAATAATGATGACAACGACAGTGGGGAAATTGGGGAAATTATTCACTTAAAGTAAGTCTTCACTCTTCAAATATTTCTAAAATACAAATTTTTTAATGAGGAGACTTCCCTTGTAGGCAATTCTACTCACAAAAATCTCTCTACATCTGAGTTTTCAGATATAATGTGCCATCTCCCTAGAGAACATTCCCCATCTTCTCCTAATCTCAGAATTGAGCCCACTGGTGCTTCTCCAGGAATCCTTGCACGGCTCCCAGTTCATCATGCCTGTTTCTGTACAGTATGGTCCTGCTTAAAATGTGGACATCTTTGACAGAGACAGAAGCTTCTTTAGTATTCCTTCAGTTTTCAAAGAAAATAACTAGTGGTTGACTTTGCACATATAATTTTCATTCTAATTGCTATAATTTTTAGGAGGTTCCATACCTAAGTCACATTAATTTCTAAATCCCTCTCCTTTTTAGGCATGGAGAGATAAAACAGCATGCTAATGCTGTTTTAATCTCCGTGGAGATTGCTCCACGGAGCCTGAAAGGGCCCGGGGCCAGTCTGGAGTGCTGCCTTCAGATTTATTCTTCTGGTTAGTCCACCAGTCAGCCCTGCCACCAGAGGGCAGGCAAAGGAAGGGAGAAGAAAGGACAGGTACATCCTCTGTCAATTTCAGGTATTCATTCCAGAGTTTGCACAAATCGCTTATTTTATCCTTTGTTCTTGCTTTTCATTTTAAAGAGAACACTGTCTTTTCTTTTTTTTTAAATTATTGTTCAGGTACAGGCTTCTGCCTTTTCCCCCCAATCCCAGCCCAACCCCCCAGCCCTCCCTACCTCCCTCCCATTTCCACCCCCACCCCCCAGTTACTGTCCATGTGTCCTTTACAATTGTTCCTGCAAACCCTTCCCCTTTTCCCCTGAAATTTCCTCCTCTCTCCCCTCTGGTCACTGTCAGCCTGTTCTCAATTTCAGTGTCTTTGGTTATATTTTGTTTGTTTGTTTGTTTTGTTTTGTTGATTAGGTTCCTGTTAAAGGTAAGATCACATGGTATTTGTTTTTCACTGCCTGGCTTATTGTATAATTGGAATACTAGTAATTATAACCATAGATATCTTTTAATTATAAATTCTAGTGAGTAGTAGCTTCTTAAAAATTAATTTAGAGGAGTTTGTTAGTATTTTCACAATGTCTTGAGCTTAGAAATGAACAATATTGGAACTGGAAGGGATCTTACATATTATTTAATACAGCTCCCATATTTTGAGGGAGGGGCAAAGGGAAATGGTGATTAAAGAGGTAAAGAGATTTGCCTGTCATTACTCTGTAAAGAATTCTGAATCCTGGACCAGTTTGTGTGGTTTTCATCACTATCGTTATTGTTATTTTTTAAAAATTGCATTTGCTTGCTGCTACTGATCTAGAGGCTAAACGAACATTTATATTAACAGGTACTCCTTTTGGACACGCAGAGGGCCCACAGACATATGAAAAGATGCTCAACATCACTAATCTTGAGAAAAATGTAAATGCAAACCACAGTGAGATATCACCTCGCACCTGTCAGATGGCCATCATCAGTTAACCAACAAACTACAAGGGCTGGTGAGGTTGTGGAGAAAAGGGAACCCTAGTGCACTGTTGGTGGGAATGCAGACTGGTGCAGCCTCTGTGGAAAACAGTATGGAGGTTTCTCAAACAATTAAAAATGGAATTGCCTTATGACCCAGCAATTTCACTTTTGGGTATATATCTGAAGAAACCCAAAACACTAATATAAAAAAATATATGCAACACTATGTTCTTTACAGCATTATTTACAATAGCCAGGATATGGAAGCAGCCCAAGTATCCACCGATAGATGAGTAGATAAAAAAGCTGTGGCACATGTATACAATGGAATGTTACTGGACCATAAAAAAGTGAAATCTCACCATTTACGACAGCATGGATGAACCTAGAGAGTATTATGCTAGGTGAAACAAATAAGAGCAAGATAAATACCATATGATTTCACTTATATGTGGAATCTAAAGAACAAAACAAACACATGAAGTTGAAACAGACTCACAGATGAACTCAGACTCAGAGAACAGACTGATGGCTGCAGAGGGGAGGGGTTTCAGGGGAGGGGGTGAGAAAGCTGCAGTGATTAGGAAGTACAAATTGGGAGTTACAACACACTTGCAGAGACGCGAAGTACAGCATAGGAAATGCAGCCAACAGCATTGTGACGTGTGTGGTGCCAGGTGGGTACTGGCAGTATCAGAAGGAACACTTTGTAAAGTGCATGATTGTCTAACCACTATGCCATACACTTGAAACTAATACAGAATAGTATTAAATGTAAAAAAGGTACTTATTTTATTTTGTCTGGATTTGTACTTCTGAATATTCTATACTAAGAAATTTTCTTCTTCACCTTGGAAGATCACAATTCCAGTAAAAATTTCATGATGACCTAGGTCAACCAATAACAGTCCCTCCGAAAAGGAAAGGACCATTTCTATTACCAGTATCAAAGGAAGGGAAAGAACATTTCTGGTTTCCAGCTGAGCCATTCCTGTGTTATCAAGGACACTACTGATAATGGGGAGAAAAAGAAAGGATGGGTATATTTCCCAGAATTTCATGACCATATACTGTTATGAAGGCCCTATTATCTATTACACTTTTTTTTCTGTATGAGCACAGCCTTAAAGAGTTTCCAGTTGGTGGTTTTGCTCTTATTTCCCCTCACTCCATACCTGGTTTGGTGTCTAATTTGTGTTTGGGGAAAGGTGATGAGCAGGAAAGAGAAGAGTCAGCTGGCCACCCCAGAGTTAGTGCCGCCCCTAGTTAGCTAGTAGTCACTTTTGGCACAACGTTAGTATTTTCAAAGGAATGATCTCAGGCAATGGCATGCAGCATGATGATAACTCAAGGTAAAATTCTGTTTGGATCCTTGAACTATGTGAAGGGATGTTCCAACTGGTGTGAGAGTTTATTGAGGCTTATTGAGTGTGGCCTTATATGCCATTTTCAGATTTTAGCTAGTGCTTGAAGATTGAAAGAAAAGAGTTCCTGTTTTGCAAGGGTTTTTTTTTTTGTTGGGAACCGCCCTGACTGGTTTCAGGAGCTGTAACCCCCCATGGCTAAGGCTGAGTGAGCAACCTTCCAACTGTAAGCCACTAAGGAAACAAAGCTTATCTCCCTGGCAGGAGCACCACTTCTGCTTCATCAATAACTGGTCCCCAGTGCTTGGTCGGTTAGCCAATGACGGATAAGATTCCCTCAAGGGAGGGGTCACCTAAGACAGGCACGATCACATGGGAGGTCCTCAAGGAAGGACTGGGGGGGCTGCAGCAAAAGGGGGTGATGGACCCTTGCCCCTCAGCTATCCTGACATAGCCTGAGTTGTCATTCTGTCTGCGAGAAGTGTCCTTATGTCTTGGCTGCCTTGCTGACTCTGCTCCACTTAAGCTTGAAATAATGACAGAGGGCAGTGCAGCCCTGTGCTGGAAAGGGTGGGCTCCCTGGGTGATCAGGCCTAAGAAAGAATATATAAAATCCTGTGAAACCTGCTTTGCTAAGAATGCTCTCAACTAAACGATAAGCATCCAAGCAGGAAATAAGTTTGTTTCCCAAAGTTTTGTAGCCCCTTACTTAACAGACCCTGACTCAGAATAAGCCCTCAGAGTTCTTTGTATATTATCTGTTGTTTAATCCTTGCTGCCTGACAATGATTAATGAGCTTTACCTGTATTCCTGTGTAAAATGAACCCAATAAAAGCCATTGAGGAAGAGGCTCTTGGCCCTTCTCATTTGAGAGATCAACCACCTTTCCTCCCCAAGCAGATCATGTCTTGGTAGACTTACTGTCATGAGTGGTGGATGGGCGGGGCTCTACAGACAGAGCCCCTCACAGTTTTTATTTTTATTTGTTGGTAAATTCACTTCAGAACACTATAATAGTATGAAACATGAATATCTATTTTTCTATTCAGCTTCTGGTGCCATCTATAATCACAGTTAGGGTGAAGGAATACAGTTTTAACTTTAGAAATATCATTTTAGACAGGACAGGGTTTTTTAACTAATTATACCACAAATCCTGGGCTAAAGAAAATGCAACATTATTATTGAATTATTAGAGTAGTTACTCACTTGTAAAGACTCTTTTAGTACTTCTCTAAAGAAGTTAACATGAAACAGCATTTAATTGAAAGTCAACTTTGGAGAGTCCAGGAATGTTTTGTTCATTAGTTTAATTTGGAATAAAAATGATGCAAATGAAATTTTAATTCAATTTTTTAAAGGAATTGCCTGCTTATTTCTGTATTACTTGTCATAGACTACTCACTCATTCATTCTAGAAACATTTTTGGGATCACCTAACACGCGTAAAGCATTCTACTAGGTACTGGGGTGCATGCACGGACACGGATGGCAGAGTTCCGCACTAACGGTGCCTACAGATAGCAAAGTTACGAGGAAGTCTGAGTTTGAAGCGGATGGAAGGCTTACAAAATTTTCTAATGTGCACTTAAGAACAAGCACATATTCTCACCCTTTCCACCTAATGTCCCACACAGAATACCTTATTTATCAATGGACAGAAGGAAAAGGTACTGATGTACTCCCTGAATACTTGGTAAATCTTAGTCTTACTTCTTACTTTAATAGTCACCTGGGAGTTTTCGTATTGGGTAGAAGGGGACCATTTCCTTTGGGGGCAGTATAGACAGCACTAAATGCCACGTAGGCAGACTTGGTGGCAGTGAGAGTTACAGGAACCACTGTCCCGTCACTCTTTGGGAAGGCTAGTAGGGCCGCTGCTCTGACCTGCGCCCTGCTCTATCAGCTGGGCACCATCAGCTGCTCTGCCTAACTACCTGGGACATCGGAGTGCGGAGGGCTGCCATGAAAGGCAGACACTAGGAAGACATTTCCATCTCTAGGCTGCAGAGGGCCCAACCTGCACACTGGATTAGGGACACATTGTAGCTACTTCGGTAATATAAGACCCTGAGAGAATCGGCTTAGAGTCTGCTAGAAGAACAAAATGAAACCAAAACATCTAATGACATCTAATATGATTAAGTGGGATACGTGAAATGCTTTAGAAAGTTTATTGTCATTTCCATTTCCAAAAGGAAACAGGCTCTTTTTATTCACTGACTCTATCATAATAGGGATGTTTATACTAACCATTTTCAAATCCAGTAGTAAGGAAAAGGTCTTTCTAAAAATTGTAAGAGAAGACTTTAATAGATAGGTTTATATTTTTCTATCATGTTGCTATGGACTAAATTCATTAAATAAAGCCCTAGAAATTCATACAGTAATGCCCTAATCCTCCATGTCAATGTAATCATATTTGGAAATGAGGTCTTTGGGAGGTACTTAGGTTTAAATGTCTCAGCCACCTGAGGACCTAGTGAGAAGGCAGCCATCTGCAAGCCAGCAAAACAGCCCTCTCCAAAATCTGAATGTGCTGGCAACTTCATCTTCGAATCCTCAGCCTCCATAACTATGAAAAGATAAGTGTCTGCTGTTTAAGTCACCTAGTCTGCGATATTTTGGTGTTTGTTATGGCATCCCCAGAAGCTTCATACGCATGTAAAGGATTAAAAAACAAAAAACAAGGAAGTAATCTGTTGAAAATTCTCCGTGAAAACCCTGCCACATGCTAATTATTGACACAATGTAGGCACTTAAGTGGATATAAAATAACTTTTTTAGTGTTTTGCTATGTTATCTGTCCTTGAGTAAGGAAAGTAAAAGTAAAGAGGGAATTGCCCTTAATTAATCACATATCTTAACATTCATCAGCCACAAAGCAGTGTAATTTACTTTTAATACCATTAAAAATGCTAAATCATACCTGACATCCTTTTTGAAATTTCTCTGGTGATATCCAGTCTTCAAGCATTCTCAGAATGGAAGCTCCCTATGATGGAAAAGAATGAGAAATTAAACTAATAAAAAGCACTTAAGGGATAAATACCAGTAATCACTATTGTGACTAGTATTTCATGATCATATTTATGAGATTTCTTGATGATGATTTTGGTTATAGCTTTGTGATTTTAGGGTTATAATACCACTTGGCACACTCCCTGTATCTGTGTTTCTGAAATAACTTAAAGGTAAAGAGAAATCAATAAAATGGCCAGCATTTCAGTGACTTGAGATTCAAGTAATTACTGCACTTCACCAAATGAACCAGCAGAGGGGGCTTTCCTTATGAAGGAGGAAAGTTTTAGAAATACTGGGTTCTTTCGTGAATAAGGAAAACAGTTTCAGGGTAAAAATTTTGGCTGTCTATAAGGTATACTTAAATAATTAAGAAAATTAAATTTAACAGAGGGAAGCAGATATCTGAGATATTATCTTGTCAAATAGCTTAATATAGATAGATGTATAATTTAGGTATAAAATCCTTTCTTCAGAAGTAATTTATCTCATTGGGTTTTCTTTAGTCTGAAGAACCTGATTGCTACCCCTGCTGTCTACATTCTTTTCCATGTTGTAATATCAGTACTAGCTTCTCCTGTTAATAGAGTTTTTCATCAATTTTTTCAAGTAACTGACCAGAAAAACATTTAAGTTAGTAATTTATCTATAATTTATTAATTACTATAAATTGTTTTTGTACATAGTTGGAGGATTATAAATATTTGTTTATTTCAGGCCTAATATCTTAAATTCATGGAGTATCCAGGACTCAGGAAAAAGCTGATTCAATAAGTATAAACTTCACCTTGTGAATTATTAGAATATACTCAGGTTTGGAAACTTTCATTTTAACAGGAGATGAAAAAGAACCACTGGCAATGTGAAAGCAAAATAAATAAAAGAAGCCTGAACAATCCCATAAGAATAATATGAGAGAAAAAGACAAAAAAGATGATGCTACATATTTCAAATACTAATATATATACACATAAATATACATATACATATATAAAGCTTTTCCCCCCCACTCAAGTCAATTTTTTAAAAAAGGTTTATTTTAGTCTCATGCAAGAAAGGAGGGAAGGGGTCAGAGGGGGAGAAAGCAAGAGAAATACTGATCAGCTGTCTCCTGCACGCACCTCACCCAGCGACCGCAACCTGAGCATGTGCCGCCAGAGCTTGCGTCAGTCAATTCTATCTAACATCGACTTTAGTAATTATAATTTTTTATCTTCTATGAAACTTCAAATATCACTCAGAATAACAAAATGTGTCAGTTTTCAGTGGCTTTTGAGCAACTGAATATAGTGGGTAAACTGAGGCACAGGTGGACCATGACAGAATGATGCTGCGCTCAGGCATGAACGTGTTTAGAGGAGAAGTTGCAGGAGATATTGAGAGAGAAACAGGGTAACATAAAACCGTGGGTCACCATGGATTTTCAGCAACTTCCCACAAAATTTTAATGGATAAAAATGCTTCATTTACACATTAACAAAGTCGTCATTAAATCTTATCCGAGAATAGATACAAGCAATTCCTCAAACTGAGTTGTACTTAAATGCCTATTAGCAGCACTGAAGGGTTCTACTGTAAAAAGGGATCCACATACATAGCATTTCTCGTTGACCACATGGGCAGATAAAGTTTTACTGTCTTTTAAAAAATCAAACAAAACAGTTGTAAATTTGATGCTTAAAGTTTAAATGTTCAATTATCAGCATGAGAGCTCTTATAAACAAAAGTAGAGAAATTTTTAAAACTGTGATTCAAAATCTGGACACAATATCAGCAGTGTTCATTTGCACTGAGGAACACAAGCCACTGAATATTCAACACTCAGAAAGCATTCTACACCGTTCTAAAGCTCTTTAACATAGTGTGACCGCCTCGCCATCACTTTTAGGCATTTACTAAAGAAAAAGCACTAAGCAGGAAGATATTAAAAACAATGCCATATTTTCCTCACCTTGCTGTAGGATATTCCATCAAAAGCAGATGTTATTTCATCAGGATTTGACACAGTGACAACAATTGGATGTGAAGACATCAAAGAGTCATCTTCTTGTACAGGTAGTACATCTTCAAGTAATATCTGGTCCCGCTAAAATGACAGAATGAACCCGAAAAATACAGTACTTTCTTCATACTGATTCATGTAGCAACGTATCATGTATATAACACAAATTGGGGGAAATAAATACAAATGACTCAAAATATTCAAAACAAGCACTAAGTATTTAAATTAATCATGTTTTACACTAGTTGGTCTACACTGATTATATCACCTTCTCCTCATAACTCCTTTCATTCTGCCTCTATATTTATTACAGGCCTAGAAGACACAAGCACCTGTGAGTTCTGTTTCTGTTACTTCTGCGCGACTTTCGAACAGGTGCCAAACTTTTCAATCCCTGTGTCCATATCTGTGCAATGGGAATATGATATCATTGCACAGATTTGTTCTGCGATTTAAGTGAGGAAGCAAGTTGATTTGTCAAAAATTGATGTTTGGGTTAAAAAAAATTCTTTTGTCAACTAATCATTGGAACTTGGATGACATAATTAATTAAAGAAAATATAACTTTTGCTTTAGTTCTAATTAATAATCATCTTTTCATTCCGGTCCTGTTTTCTCAGCAAAACAGTGTAGTTGAGCCATTTAGTCCTATAGTCAGGCTTCCTTTTTTCCGTTTTTCAGTTTTTCCATTTTCTTGAACATTAAGTGTAAACAAGTTCCTTTAACTGTGACATAGGTAATGATGGCATCTACTTTTTAGAATTACATGGCCAGGTCAAAGAGCTAAAGCATGGTAAGCAGTCGGCACAGCACCGGGCATAGAGGAAAAACCTACAGCTGCTAGTATTGTTTTGATTCTTAATCAATTAGACTCAAATCTAACTCTGTTAAATCACTACTAATAAAAAATAAAAAACTTTATTGGTCTGATTTAAAAATATTAGTTTACATTATCTGATTTTGTGGTCTCCTTTTCAATAGGCAAGGTACTATTGTCAATCAAGTTAAACTGCGAGGAATTAAGAGAATAAAGTTTTCAGATGAGGACTTAGAAGTACCAAGCTTCCACTCAAGGTTATAGAATATTAGAGTGATGACTGCCGATCCAGGTCATTTTGACTCAGACTTTAATTCCCTCTGTCCCTGTAAAACATTTAGGTAAGTAGACAGGATCCGGTTCTCAGTGTCGGGACATTTGGCTTTGGTTTTAGTTGTGCTGCCCACTGTCTGTGTGACAAGGGAAAGTTATACTACCTTCCTGGGCATGAGATTTTCACCTGTGAAATCAGGCTCCACTATTTTGGTGCTTACCAAGCTCTCTCACGATGCATCTTTATTTATCTGTCTCCTCTCAATCTGGGAACTTTTTAAGGGCAGAAATTTTGATTCAGTTTTGGGTTTTTCATAGTGTTAACTGAATGAGGAATGAATGAATGCATTGAATCATGTGATTAAATTTCATTTAGAACTGCACACTAAATTCTTCTGGAATTTAAATGGTGTTTTGAAACACTGAAATTGGAATGTTACAATGTTATGTATTATATATAAAATATATAGAAATATAAAAATATTTTTACTTATAATAATATCTTGACGTAAGAAGGGTACCAGATTACATTATAGGAAATAAAAGACAAAATGTTTTCATTTATATAGCTTAATTTCAATAAATTATGAAATCAGCAATTTTCAGAATAGATGAGTAGTTTCAATTAAGGGACTACATTTTTGTCCCCCAGGGGTCATCTGGAAACATGGAAGTCATTTTTGTTTTCACAACTGGAATGGGATGATTACAGGCATATAGTAGACATAGGCCCAAAATGCTGCTAACTATTGTGAGACACAGGACAACAGCCCACAATGAAGAATTATCTGGCCCAAAATATCAATAGTTTCATGGTTTAAAACCCTGATGTAGATTAAATTAGTAAAGGAACAATTGTTACAAATTAACTTTTCCACTTTTTAAAGTTGTGGAAACTCAGAGCTTCAAGCATTTAGCGTTGTCTTTTTATTCTGTCCAGAAGAGGGCAGTAGTGCACACAGTATGCAACCGTCATTCTCTGCTTCCGCACATCTACATTCAACACTTTCATACGTACAAACAGTTAATAATGCTTTTACTACCTAAATATAAATACCAAAAACTCTAGCTTCCCAGGAAGAAATATCTGTAGAGTTCATAAAAGCATCCAATGTAGGCCCCTCAGGGACACAGAGTATGACAATAATAATTGTAGGTACATTTTGGGAGCTTTTAAGTTTACAAGACAAAGAACAATGTTCTTTCATAGAGGAGAGAACTAACTCAGAGAGGATATGTAACTTGCTCAAGGTCACATTCCCTGGAAAGCATCTAAGAAATGATGAATCCAGCATTTGAATTGAGTCTAACTACTAAGTTTATGCTCCCCTCTTTTGCCACACTGCTTAAGCAACCTATGTAAGGTAAGTCATTTACAAAATTAAGCTTAGACATTTTTCAAAGGGTTTGGACTTCAGGTGTTTTCTTGAACACAGAGTTGGCATTGTCTTAGCTATTTTTTTCCTGCCTTGACACATATTCCTGAGTAAATCTATCAAGGATATCCTCAGATCCTGGTGGCCATTTGCCCTCTTGGGCCTGGGCTTAGGCTATAAGCAAGGCACAGTTAGGTAGAGCAAGCTGGCTCCACCCCATTCTCACAATGGAATTCCTAATTCACCACTGCACTTGGCCCGGACTCAGGGTGCTTCCATCTGCTCTGCATGAGAAAAATAGAGACCTGGAGCGCATGTGTTCAGGACTCACCATTTGCCAATCTCCTTCGGCATGGTTTACTCCCAGGAACTCAAAGAAAGAAGCAAAGCCTTCATTCAGCCACAAGTCTTCCCACCAATCCATGGTCACAATATTCCCAAACCACTGAAATGATAAGCAGTAAAGTGATAGTTAAATTCTTGGTAGAGAGACCTGGAAAATTTCAATGAATCATTTGTTCAAGTAAATTTTATCACTTGACACAGAAATGGAAGGTATCCTTAGCATTTATCTCCTGGTTTTAAAATGATCTTAAAATGTCCTTAGTTTCTTGTCTTGATTTAGGTGTTACTGGGAATATTATAAGAAGTCATGTTGTGTATTTATTAAAGGCAAAACAATGTGTCTTAAAAGTTTCTCTATGGTAAAATATTTATCAGCACTAAGAAAAACTTTCAAGCAGGACTTTCTGAGTTGGCTATTTTTAATTTGCTAAGTTATAATTCATTTCTATTATTTCTGTGGTCTAAACCATGTTTTAAAATGAGGAAATCTGATGCAAAGATTGTATACCTGATGCACAAGTTCATGGGCAACCACACTGGCCACTTTCTGCTTGTTTGATGAGGCTGACTCCTGGGGGTCATAAAGCAAGTTCGTTTCTCTGTACGTGATGAGTCCCCAGTTCTCCATGGCCCCAGTGCCAAAGTCTGGAATAGCGATTTTATCTATGGAAAAAGAGAGTCCAGTGAAAAGCACATTCTTTCCATTTGTTCATGACATTTCTTACCAATTTAAGTTCTTTGGATGAATGCATTTAAAAAGTCTAAAAATAACTTTTTGGTCTTCATGCACTCAGAATTTCCATGGACCTTTTCCTGTTGGCTCCAGATATCAGCATCTTGTGTTTTTTTAATGACAATTTTAACTAATTACACATTTTTACTAATGGCAATGCTCTTTTCAACTCCTCTATAATTTTGTGTCTTTTGTTCCTTGCTGTCCTTCTTTTTTATTAGCTTTTTAAATAATTTTCACGTAGATAACACAGAGTATCTGTTTTGGGGATAAGTTGTGAAAATTAAGGGAATAAACTTTTCAAATGAAGATTTAGAAGTACAGAGCTTCCAAGTGCACAAAAATATATTTCTATTTAAGGTTATAGAACATTAGAAAATATAAATTCTACTTTTTTCCCTAACTCTGTACAATTTGAGGTCAGCCTGATTCTCTATGAATTGAGTAACTTACCTTAAATCTGTATGTATTAAATTAGCTGAATCAATATGAAATGGATCATATTCTCTCTAAATTCCCTTCCAGGTCTAAAATGTTGAATTTTATCATAACTCTCTATTCCTTATTTTTTCTGGGGCCTATAATCTTGGATATACTACCTAACAGGAAGAAGCAGTGTTGACCAGTTCTGTGTCAAATTCCAAAGCAGGAAATATTCAGCTTGAATACTAGACAGAATCCAACTTCTCCAGTTAATGAACTATAAAACAGTATAATTTCTTTATCATTACACAGAATTTAAATGAGGCACATAAGTGAAAATAAATTAAAATTTCATCTAACATATAAGAAAGGCCTTTTCTGGTTAAAATAATGACTCTTAAAGGTTTTTATAAAAGAAGAAAAATGGATATATCTTAAATGGAGTTTCTTAGATTCGGTTGTTTTTTTCACAAGATTACCACTTGAAAGGTGCAGAAATATTCCCCACAAGGCCAATTTTTCCATAATATTATAGAGTGTAATTTGCACCTACTCTTTGGAAAAAAGGAAGTTTTTGTAACCTAGTTTCTTTGCTGAGAATTGACAGTACAATTACTTCCAGTGAATTTAATTTTGAGAGGTGTAATAAATGCAGAAGTCATTTCTAAGGAAAGCCTAAGATAGAGTCAACTTTGAAAAAGTTAAAATGCATATAAAAGTATGAAGAAGGAGGAGGAGGAGTAAGATAAGGAGGAAAAGAAGTTGTAGTATTAGTGGTAGTGGTTGTAGTAGTAGTTGTGGTAGCAGTTATAATAAAAGTAGTTGTAATAGTGGTTGTTGCAGTGGTTATAGTAGTAATAAGAGTTGCAGTCCTAGTAGTCATGGATGTAGTAGCTGAAGTAACAGAAGTAGTAGTGGAGGTAGTCGTAGCAGTTGTGGCAGTGACGGTAGTTGTGGTAGTTGCAGTACAGGTCATCGTCACTGCAGGAGCAGGGGTAGTGGTGGCGGCGGTGGTGGTGGTGGAGAGGAAGGAACAAGCAAGTAGAAGAGAGAAGTCAATTTGTGAGATATCTACTTCCTGGATCATCTCGGGTGGCACAAGTGGGATAAAGAGAAAAAAGACTTTCAAATTGATGTGTTGAATATTTTATTAAAAATTATTCTGATTGTGATGAAAAGTTGTTTCTCTTCTGATAATAGTTGCTAAGTAATTAAAAAAAAAATTGGAGCCACTGCCATTGAGGAGAAAATGGGGTATCTACAAACTCGTTTAGACAGCCATTCTCATGTAAAGAATTTGGCATTCCAGTTGCTTTGCATTGAGAATTATATCAAATAAGAGCAGAAGCAGAAATAAACAAGTCAATTTTTGGTTGGTTTGTTTTTTTGTTGCTTTTATTTCATTTCTGCAGACATCTGTATGGGTGTTCCATTTGAAGTCTTTGTTAATACCATCCAAACTAACTAATAAAGAATTGCTGCTACAGATAGAAGTGTCATATTGATACCATTTTGATTATAGCTCTATTTTTATTTAAAAATAAAATGTTCCCACATTAGAAAAATATTCATGGAAGGAGCACCATTGTTTCTTGTTAACTGCTGGAGAATCTAGAATTAGTCTTGTGCAATAGTAGAAAGACTGGGGGCACATGGGACTTTGACAGCATCACTTATTCTTATTTCCTAACACATTGATGGTAGGGCAGGAACGTAAGCTATTAGGATGGGTACTAATTTTGAAATCAACTGATCTAGGTTGCCATTTCTGGCTCCATCATTATCAACATCTGCAGATTTATGCACATATGGTACTTTAATCTGTATTTGTTAAGTAAAAGACTACATATTTATCAGGTAGGAACCGAGTATAGGGTTTATTCTTGGAAGATCCAGAATGGATCTTTCCACATCAACTAAGTGTTAGACACATACTTTAGGCATACGATAAAAAGGCTTAGGGATGAGTATTAACTCAGGATGATAAAACTAGAGGAAGCGAGTTAACTTAGGTGAAAACAAAAGAAATATAAAAAATAAGAAAAAAATGATTCTCACCTAATTTAGGAAGAGCATAATCCATAGCAAAGTATTCTTCAAAATAATCGAACACACTTTTAGTTATGTTTGCTGCATATTCAGCTGTGTGCTTTTGCTCTGGCTGGACATACACACTGAGCTATTAAACAAAACACAAGCATTCAGTGAAAATTATTCCTCATTTGATAAAACACATGAAGAAGTAGTGAGAAGAAGTAGTGCAAAGAAGGACAGCTTTAGAACCAAGTGAGTCTAATCTGAATCTCAGTTGTACATGGGTGATTCACTTTTCTTCTCTGAGACTCATATGTAAAGCAAAATAATACTGCATGGCTCACTGAGTCATTTCAATCACTAGAAATAATTTGAGACAATGACTGGCATACTGTTCAATATATTTTTAAAATGTTATTACTTTTTTCTATTTAGAATATATATTGTCTTTTTAATGTCTATGTATCTATGTATTTACCTATTTGTCCATTCTTCTATATCTATCTATTTATCTATCTATCTATCATTTCTGTGCAACTTGCTGGTGAAGAAATCAATCGTGTGATTTTCCTTATCTAAATAGCCCTTGGATACATGTTTACCACTTGTTCTATTCTATCCATTGCCTTTTTAGTTCTATTCTAAATGACCATTCTGATATTTTAAATATTCTACTCCAAGAATCTAAAATAAAATGATTTAAAATTTTCCTGAGAGGGAAGAAGCTTGATAAGCTACCTCATTCTGTAAGTCTCCAGGATATTTTTGTGACATCATTTATAAATCAAACCAAGTATTGATCCCCCCCCCCATCACCAATTCTAAGCATGTATGACCTTCAATAGCCAACACAATGTTGAAAGAAGAAAAACTAAGTTGGAGGACTGATACTACCTGATTCCAAGATTTAATATTAAACTGCAGTAATCAAAACAATGAGGTATTAGCAAACAAATACACACATAGATAAATATAACACAATACACATCCCAGAAATAGTCCCACATAAATAAAATCAACTGACCTTTGACAGAGGAGCAAAGGCAATACATTGGAGCAAGACAGTCTTTTTAACAAATGGTGCTGGAAAAACGGAACATCCACACACAAAAATAAATAAATAAATCTGGACACAAACCCTCTACCTTTCATGAAAATTAACTCAAAATGGGTCATAGACCAAAATGTGAAACATGAAACTAGAAAACTCTTAAAAGATAACATAAGACAAAACCTAGATGACCTTGGATGCAAAGAGGACTTCTTAGATACAACACCAAAAGCATGATCCATGGAAGAAATAATTGATAACCTGAACTTCATTAAAAACTTCTATCCTGTGAAACATAATGTCAAGAGAATGAGAAAACAAGCTATAGCCTGAGAACATATATTTTCAAAAGACCCATCTGATAAAGGTATGTTATGCAACATATACAAAGAACACTTAAAACTCAACAAGAAGAAAACAAATGACCAAATTAAAAAATGGACCAAAGATCTTAACAGATACCTCACCAAAGAAGAAATGCAGTTAGTTACAAATAATATGTGAAAAGATGTTCTACAGCATGTGTTATCAATGAGATGCAAATTAAAATAATGAGATACTACTACATACCTACTAGAATGCCAAAATCCAGAACACTAACACCACCATATGCTGGTGAGGATGAAGAAGGATAGGAACTTTCACACATTGCTGTTAGGAATGTAAAACTGCACATTCTGCACAGATAGTATGGCAGTTCTTGCAAAATATACTCTTAACATATGACCCAGCAATCACACTCCTTTGGTTTAAACCATGGAGTTTAAACCAAAGGAGTTTAAACCATGTCCACACAAATACCTGTACACAGATGTTTATAGCAGGTTTATTCATAATTCCAGAAACTTGGAAGCAACCAAGGTATCCTTCTGAAGGTGAATAGATAAATAAATGGTGCTCTACCCAGACAATGGAAAATTTACTTCTAAAAGACATAAGCTCTGGAACTATTAAAAGACAGGGAGAAAATGTAAATGCACATTACTAAATGAAACAAGCTAATCTGAAAAGGCTACATGTTGTATGATTCCAACTATATGACATTTCGGAAGAGGCAAAACTGTAGAGACAATAAAGAGATTGCCTGGAGCGAGTATGGGGGAGGAGGAAGAGATGAATAGGTGAAGCACAGAGGATTTTCAGAGCAGTAAAAAACACTCTGTGTGATATAATAATGATGTAGCACATCATTGCACATTTGGTGAGATCCGTAGGATGTACAACCAAGGCTTAACCCTAACTAAAGTAACTTATGGACTTTGGGTGACATGATGTGTCATTTTAGGTTTATCCTGGGTAAAAAATAATACTATTTGGGGGAGTGATATTGATAATGGGAGAGACTATGAATGTGTGAGAGCAGGGGGCACTCAAGGTGGGACCCAAAAACCCCAGAATTTATATATCAAAAATTGTGTATTAATTCTTACACATTTAAACTTCATAGTACTCTTCCTTTGATGCAATATACCTATTGAGACATTTTTTTTCACTGCTCAACACAGTTTTTGAACTCATTGATTTTGATGCCTTCTAGTGTTTCTACCATTATTTTGTTTCACCTCTTCCACATCAAGTTGCTTAGGCAAGATCAGGCGAATAGGGAGGGTGCGGCACAGGGGTCACATTGTTTTTGTTCAAAAACTGCAAAACACCCAGTGCGGTATGGGCAGATGCATTTGTAAATAAACCCATCATGAAATGGGCAAATGTTTTGAAAAAGTCTTCAAAAAAATTCACTGAAGTCAAACACAGCCTCTCACAACAACACCAGTTGGTACACTGATACAGAGGGGTTTCTAGAACACTCACCTAGTGGGGGAATCCTGTACTACAATGTGTCTGCCTTCCAGAAGATAATTCTGGGTTTTTTAGGGGTCCTCCCTTCTATGTGAAATCTTTGTACCTTCCCTTAATTTAGTAGTAAACTAAACTTAAAAACTGCCCTAAAAATGTCTTTTTAAAAAGGCCTATGAAGCCCCAGCTGATATGGCTTAGTGGACTGAGCATGGGCCTGCGAACCAAAGGGTCACAGGTTCAATTCCCAGTCGGGGTACATGCCTGGGTTGCAGGTCAAGTCTCCAGTAAGGGGCGTGTGAGAGGCAACCACACATTGATGTTTCTCTCCCTCTCTTTCTCTTTCCCTTTCTCTAAAAGTAAATAAATAAAATCTTTAAAAAAATAAAAAAAGTTTGCAAAGACTTCAAATAAAGTATATTTGCTGAATTTCTGAAATGATTCAAAATCTTCAAGCAAAGCAAAAGATGCAGTCATCTGGTAAGTTCAAGCCAGTATACCTGATGGGAATAGGTGCCTCATCATTAAAACAAAAAAAAAGAAAGAAAACTATGCCTACTTTATTATTCCAAATGCATTGCTAATTTTGGTTTTACTTAGGCACACATCTGAGCCATCTTTTCTTAGAAGTGAAGCACTTTGGATAAATCAATAATTTAAAGGACAAGTTCTGAAAGGACATCCCTTAAATTTCCAGCAGTAGCTCACTGTTCTCACTTCCTCTGGTAACTGATGTCCTTGTTTTATTTGCATGAGAAAAGATGTGATCATCTTTATCTCCAAAGGCAACACAACTCACTCAATTAGCATTCCCAACGTTCTTTGAGTTTTTTTTAACTTTCCATAAGTGGTGGTACATTTTCCCTCTGTCCTCCTGACCTGCTGCAATGACAAGCATTTTCCAAGAGGTTACATGAAACCAAGGACCTGGCTGGTGGCTACTAAACAGAGCACAGGTAATTGCTCCATATGAAATCAAAACTATCACATTCACACAAGATGGTCATGTTGTAAAGGATGCTTCTCAGAGTTCTTCATCTGTGAATAAATTAGTGTGTCTGAACTCCCCAAGAATTTCTACCACCTGTTTTCTACCATTAAAAACTTCAGCAAGGGCAGCTCCTCTGGACCCATTCCATTGTTGTCTATACACATAATGTGTGCAGAATGTATGCAGAGTGAGGGGGCTGAGCAAGAGGGAGAGGAGACAATGATGAGGCCTCCCATCCTACATGCAGTAGAAAGACATGTGCTCTTTCCATCCAAATCTTCTCATTTCCCATGCCAGTGGTTTGACTTCCTTTAAGCAAAATGCTGCTGAGGCAAGATAATCCAGTTTTTCTTACGCTCCATATTTGTTATTGGCAACAATAGGAATGCAGTGTCCTTCAATAGGATTGATATTAATGTAAATTCAACCAAAATAAAAATAGCCCCTTCCTCTTTCGTTTCTGAGAAACATAACCCCATGGAAATATGTTCCATTTTCACAGTCTGGCCTGTCTAGATATCACCTGCGAGCTACGATTCTTACCTTGAAGAATCATAGATCAGTCATTGCTTTTATCAACTGAGCTAAGTAATCACAGAGTTAATTATATCTCATAATGTAATTAGCCAAAGCAAGTCCATGAGTGTGTCCTACATCACAAAGCATATCTATAAGTTTGCCATACAACACAAACATATTTTATTTTTAAAAAACTGACAACATGTCAATGTTGTCTGTTAATTGAAGCTTCAAAGTAGTTTATATGGCATCCATTTAACAGCAGAACACCTGTGATGTTTAGATTTGGCGATTTAGAAAAGTATCCTCCTCTCTGCTTGTGCCTTCACTCATCCTCAGCTCAGCCTTCCTACATTCCGACCTCATCTGCAGCCCAGGCTTCCTCTGCATCCCCTCCTCCTTTCTGTGGGCTTTAGACAGGGGGCCAACACCCCTCCATCATCTGCTAAACATCAGCACTTCTGTCCATGACAAAGCTCAGAAAATTACCCCTGAATTATCATTGTTTAGTAATAAAAGTCATTTTTCCAGATTAACTGTATGCTTTGACTGAGATGACTTTTTAAAAAGGAAATGACTAGCCCTATTAAAATTGCTTAGAGTGAGGAGGTAAGCACCTATGTATATTCTTTCTTCTTCTTACCTTCTGAGTCATATACGCCTTTCTTATTCAAGGACTCTACTAAAAGTTAAATGTCAAGCTTATACATAAGATTTATAACTTTAAATATAAGCTTTATATATAAATATCAAATTTGTAAGACTTCAAGAGACTAACTAGTGTGCATATGTTTAGTTTTTAAAGCTCTGGCTGATGTGGCTCAGTGAACTGAGCACTAGCCTGCAAAGCAAAGGTTCTGTTCAATTCCCAGTCAGGGGACATACCTGGGTTGTAGGCCAGGTCCCCAGTGTTGGGGGTGTGTAAGAGTCAACCACAGATTAATGTTTCGCTCCCTCTCTTTCTTCTTCCCTTCCCCTCTCCCTAAAAATAAATAAATAAAATCTTAAAAAAAAAATAAAAACAGGACTTCCAGCCAAGATGGAGGAGTAGGCAGACACACTGTGCCTCTTCTCACAACTAAAATTAAGGACAACAAAGATTTAGAAACAAGAAAACAACCTGAACTCAGAAAATCGAACTGTTTGGAAGTCCAACAACCATTCATCCAGACCGGTAAGAGGGGCGGAGTCGCAGCAGGAAAAAGCAGAGGTGCCGACCAGGCACACAGGCAGCAGTGGCTGGCAGATCCCAGGTGCACAGGTGGCGACTAGCAGAACCCGGGCATGGGGTGGCAACTGTGCAGACCCAGTGAGGCTGCACAAGGCAGCTGGCTGACCAGGTGGTCCCACATTCACTCGCAGATAATCCAGGCAAAGGGGAAGCGGTGAAAAGGAGTGGAATCCGAGAGTGAGGAAGCAAGCGCCATTGTCTCCTCTCAGACCCCGCCCCCACATACAGCGTCACTACCCAGCGACTGGGCTGTCCTGCCCTGGGGAACACCTAAGGCTCCACCCCTCACTACCTAACAGCCGTGACTAGACAAAAA